>JAGFZM010002108.1:234499-284556 GCA_017657215.1 Limnothrissa miodon | reverse complement strand
GTGTGTGTGTGTGTGTGTGTGTGTGTGTGTGTGTGTGTGTGTGTGTGCGCATGTGCACTAAACACTCCAAGGCTAGGTTGGAAAGAGGAGTGGAATGCCCCCGGGCTCATATAACTGATCTCTTAATGGGGCGTAGGGTGAGGGAGAGGTCACACTCGCTGCTGGAGAAGCAGCAGGGATTGGCACGGTACTGCGTGGCACAGCCCAGACACAGTACAGCACAACCCAGCACAGCACAGCACAGCACAGCCCAGCCCAGCCCAGCAGTCACAGGGGCAACCTCAGGTCATAACATGGCCCCTCAGAGTTCCTCTGTGTAGCACGCTCTCTCGCTCCATCTCCACCTCTTCCTCTCTCTCCCGCTCATCAGACAGAAAAAGAAACCCAACAGTTAGCCAACGCCCACTGCCACTTGTCATGGAGGGAGGGAGGGAAGGAGGGAGGGAGGGGGGCAGGGCAGGGAAAGGGCTTCTGGTTTCTGGAGCAGTGTTGGCCGTGTGCTCAGCAGCATCTACAGCCTCTGTTAGGGCGCCAGGCGTCAAACACCCTTAATCAGGTGTTTTCGGAGAAGCAGCAGAAACAGTTAGTATGGGCAGAACTATCCATTGATGTTTATAATATATGTAATTCAATATAGCTATTGTGAGAAATATGAGAGTTGGTCAACCAAGTCTGAGTTTAGTATTTTCAACAGTGTACTGCATCAGAAAAGAAATATTTTATTAGTTTGATCAATTTACACAAATTACCATGTAGGACTGTTATTTTTAATTACCATATTAAAAATACCAGTCCAGCTCACCATATCAGCCTGTTTATAACACAGCAAATATTTTTGAGAAATGTGTCCTAATTACATAACCACACACTGGAAAGGCACGCCAATTTCAGCAGTTTCCATGGGAACCACCCCCACCCCCCCCCCCCCTCTTTTACGCTCACTCTGTGCATGATCAATACAAGACATTCACCCAGGAGGCGTAATGACAGGAAAACATTAAAAATGTTATGTCATGAGAATGTGCCTGAATGTGCAAATGCCCTGCACTCAGAATACAGTTGGGGTATCATCTCAAAACTATCAAAAGCTGTCTCCGTTGTCAGACCTCAACTCGACCTCATCTCCCAAAAGGTTTCAGGATGTGGGAGGATTTTCCCCTCTTTTTTTGTCTTCTTGAAGTTAGCACTAGTCATTATCATCTGACAAGAGACAAACTAACTGTTCCACTTCCCCCCCTCCACCACCCACATACACACCCACACGCGCACAACCAACCTCCTGACCTGCTACTACTGACGCAAGGGACACCGTGTTCAAGAGGTAGCACAAAGACGGCTAAGATACTCGTGAGCACCAAGGCCAGCTTCTGCTCTACTACTCTTTTACTACATATACGCACAAAAGAGGGCATACACCAACAATATGACAGAAAGAAAAAGTACGCGAGTATGCCAATTTAAGAACATGCACGGGGAGGCCTACACACACACACACACACACACACACAAACAACTTCACACACGCCCAGAGTAGCTAAGTTTCAACAAACTGGCCACACACACACACACACACACTTGATGACTCACGTTATGACGGGGACTCAGCAGCAGTCACATGATTGCCTCGACTCTTTTTCCCAAAAGGCACAGAGGGAGGACTGACTGGATGAGTGAGTGCTGAGCAGTGTGACTCGGGAGGAAAGAATTCCAAGCCGTCTGGAGCCTGCCAGACCCGGGCTGCGCTGAGTGTGACGCAGTAAACGCAACACAGCATTACATCATAACAAAAAAGACTGAAGGGAAACTGTGGGTTTCCTGAAACATCCAGTGAGTTTTGGGGTGCTGGTTCACCTGCCTAGACAAGAGATCTTATAGGTCATCCACACCTGGGCTGAAAACTTTCAATTACCTCTGCTTAACAGAGCAGTCTACACAGAGACCGACCTGAATGATTTCATCAAGTGCCCTGTCTTCATTGAAGAACTCCTTGGTCACTAATCACTAATCTAATATTGTTGACTAAAGGTGTACTACGCACATTTCGGTGATTTCATACAAAGCTTTTAAAACAGTAGGCCACTCTCAACCAATGCATGTAGACATGAGATAACAGTCAACCAGAAGTCAGAAACAGACCACGTGTCCTCGGCATGCAACAGTTACACCAAGCTACCTTGAACTCTGTGGTGCGTGGCATACCAATCACCTTATTTATTTAAGATGAGCAGGCGTTCCCCCTCTTATTTACAAGGAACAGCATAGGTGAGCACAGAGCAAGAGGATATGTTAGAACATAGTGAGAACCTAAGCTGAGACTACTGCACAGATTTATTTCCCTTTCACACATCACATTTGCATAGTGATGAACGTTACCAAGCCCCACGGCTTTGAACATCATGTACTACAGTCCTTCTGACTACTGTAACTGTGCAAACCGTCCACTACCAATCTTTAAAACAGTCATTGAACAAATCACTGTACATGACTGCAATAGCAACTACTGGGACCAAAAACACAGCCTTCTCAATTTCTTCCAACTGGAGCAACATAGACTAATATTTTAGATTATATTTAGCCCATGAAATCATAAACATTAAGTAAAAGGCAAAAAGTAAAACTTGTATAACAAAACCTGGGTACACTAAAATAAGTAGCGTATTAAGTTCCACAATAAGGAACTGTCCAAAACTTAGGGGTCATGTATCTGTCAGTGGACATATGTCTGCTGTGACTACTTGCTAACAAACTCGTTCCACATATTTGACGCACAAATCCCTCTGGTCATGTAATCAACGATCAACAACATGTCTCGGAAAGTTCCTCAAATACAGCGCCATGTTTACTCTCCTGTGTAATTATAGGAGCAAACATGACACAGCAGTCCAAACCAGGTCATGTGGCAGCAAACCAAGGACAACAGCAAAAGCACAACTATCCGCCAGGCAGCCAGAAGCATCGCTCACCACGTAGGAGTCGTCTGGGAGCTGCAGCCTCGACCAGATAAGCTTTATGCTCACAGGAAATGGGCCACCAGACAGCCAGCAGGAACAGGCGCTACACGGACAAGCAGTGAGGCAAGAGCATGGGGGTCACTTCAGGAGGCAAACAGACGGTGCGTACCAGTGTGTGCGTCCGCTCAGGCTGGTGTAGGATGTCTCTCTGCACAATGCCTTGTGCACACAAACACCAACACACCAGTTTGTACTAGGGGTGGGCGATATAATCAAAAATTTATATTGCAATATATTTTGAACCATAGACGGTAGATGATATACATCACGGTATACTTTGGTATGTAACTTACAGCGTAACAGTTTCTTAATGGTTACCATAGCATAAAGTCAATATGTGCAACAGTTGTTTAGTCATCGTTCGGAGGTGTTTATATTGGACTCTCAAATTCACACAGAAGTAAACTGGTAAGCTGCATTTGTGTCAGGCAGTAGCTGTTCAATTTATAGGCTCTTACACAGTTTCGTTGTAAGAATGAAAAGGTGCTATCACGGTATGCCGATATGACCCAAAATCTCTATCATTGGCCAAATGCATATTGCATACGGTATATATCGTCTATATTGCCCACCCCTAGTTTGTACACACACACACCAAACACAGACATAACACCACACAGACAGCCACTCATACATCACAACACAAAACTACACACAACCAGACCAGATGGTCAGAAACAACCAGCATTATCATTCATTGCTACAGGTACTGATGAATACAACTCCTGAAGGCCCAAATACCTTTTTTGTCAGTGACCTTGTATAAAACATCAGATTTTGACAATACCCATTTAAGGTATATTGAGGAATATTAAGACAGCTGCCCTGTGCCTCATGTGTAAAAACTCTACCACAGAGTGAATCAACAACAGTTGTTGAACCATTGTCAAACTACCTTTAACAAAACTGGGGCCATGCCCTAAAGATTAAATGCCGAAAACAAGATTCAATATGAATTAATTCGTGTAGTGCATTATATGAATTTGTATAGTGCGTTATGAATTGAATTCAAATGTATAGAATGAGTTATAGAATGAGTGAAGGTTATAAGTGCGGAACTTGTATTAATGGAAATGGGTAAACCGGCATTGTCATCTCATTTGAGTGCATCTGTGCAAGATAACCCTGACAAACCTTATGTTGATGTACGATTTTACATCTATTCACAACAACTATCGTGTTTAGACAATGGATGAAAAAGCAAATAGACTGAAATTTTATTAAGCCAAATCATAATAAGATTGCTTAACATATGTGAAGGAGATGGAGCATTTCCCATCTAGAGAGAATGGGCTACCCGATACTGCAATTTCTGTATGCAAACCGATATTTAGCTACTTCATCAGTTATAATCTCATAGGGTCATCTGTATAAAACTCATGACAAGCATGAATCAGGCTAATCCATTGGAATAAAGCATTGGTCAGGACCAAAAATGCCAACCAAAAAGAATTTCAAACAATCTAACAATTATTTCATTGTTAATTAAGAAACACCACAATCAGTGGTAAAACTAAAATGTTAAGGGACAACTTTTTACATAAATCATATTTATTACGCTAAGAGTTTTTATGGTTAAGATACCTGCTTCTGTTTCATATAATTAGATTGTAAAGATTAACTTCCATTTAATAATAGGGTACACCCACATAACACACAGACGTTTCCCTGACTACAGTGCTGCAGTGTCCATGTCTGGTTCAGCTATAACACCAGCATGATTTTTTTTAAACCAGACTAGTGAATATCCAGACAGGTTGTAAACTAGGTAAATCTTAAATCTGTGTCGCAAACAGTCACACAAAACAGTCGGCTCGTATCTCAAACCCTCATCAACACGTCCTTGATGGACCGACATCATCATCTTCATCCTGAATAGTGGGACTGATCCGCTCACATTGTTCTGGCTTTTTGCTAATAGCTGTAGGTAGAGTTAGCATTTGCAAATAACATCAGTCATTGTTTTGCACACAGCGGAAGAATTTCCCAATTTTACAGTGCCCATATTTCAATTTTTTTTTTTTTTTTTAATCTACATTTTGTTAGCGTGTATTGATAGGCAGATATGAACATAGGTTCATGAACCATATGAACAATTGGCTCACAAAAAACATGTAATTTTGTCTTGGATAACTAATGTGTATAACTTGGCTATAACTGGGTCCCAAGGCTGCTAGCAGTAGCGGCTATAATGTCAACATGCATGCAACACATCTTAGACATCTTAAGGCCATTTAACAACAACCCAATTCTTAATAAACGAGCTGCAAAAAACAAGTTATCTTGCTTGTTATCTAACGTACCTCTGATCACTGCCGACACACACATGCTGCTACTCTGCAGTTGTATTTAAAATGCATTTTTACAAGATTGTTTTGTGTTGTGTTTATTTTTTTATTTCTAATCTTTTTTTTTCTCATTCTAACGTGAAGCTTTGGTTCTCAGTAAATAAAACAATTCACTTCCAATTCTCCATCTGAATTTTATGCTCTAGCGATATAGCAGGCTGATGTCATGTGAAAGCAAGGTATTGACAGGTGCTGTCTATCTATTAGCAATATTAACAAAATAGTAACAGGACAAAGCATTACCATTGTACAGGTATGTGGGTAAATTTGTTCCACTCCAACCAGTGTGTTGGTGTACACAGTACATGGAATCACAACAGAGAACTGTGAAAGGTAAACCTCTATGTAAAGACGACTACATATGTATATACAGAGTAGGATGACCATTTACTAGACTCAAGTGCTGATTAAGAGTGTTTATTGAATCACATAAAGGTTTGTCAGCAGCACCATTATGTCCTGCTAAATGTAGGCAAAATTAATGGATTAAATCACCGACCTACAAGCTATTCCCTCAAGAAGGTTAATTGTACTAACATCATGGCATACCTGCAATGGTTTCTCAACTTTGAGCAGGAAGGGAATGTGAAATCATGGCACACATAAACACAGACGTGTTTATGAGGAAATGCTTGAAAAAAGCGTTTTCCCTGCTACTATGACTTGCTGTAGTTGCCTTAACAATGATGAAAGCATAATAACCAGCTGACAAAATCAGCAGTGGTAATGCTCCTTAACCAAAACTAGAGGACAACTGTATGTCAACAGCACAGGTCAAAGGCACAGGTCTACTGTCAAGCCACAGGAGCACAAAATTACAGCTTTACCCCACACAGTCATCTGTGCAGACATGCATACAAAGACTATGACAGACAGACAGACACACACACACACACACACACACAGACACAAACACTACCTACATCAAATACAGTTGTTGATGTAATGCTAGAAACCCACTTCAAATTCCTCTTATGAATAATTTGATGAAGAATCTAAAAGGTGTGGGGGTAACAAATCTGTGACTCAAGATTACGGCAAACTACTCTGACCTTATCAGCCCTACACACACACACTTTAAGGCAAGGTGATTGACTTCCTGCCTCTGCTTTTGCATCCTTCCCAACCTCTCTGGAATAGCGTTTGACCTTTGACCGGGACATAGATCATTATGTAGTTCTCTGGAATGCTAGGCCAAAGAGGAAATGGCTCTAGTTGTAACACAAAGCTGCCGCACCAGGAAATCTGGTTCTGCAGGCAGACCATACCCTAACGTGTGATTCACAGATAGAAGGTTGAGTGGAAGAACAGGGGAGGGAGGGAGGGAGGGAGGGAGAGGGAGAGGGAGAGGGAGAGGGAGAGGGAGAGAGAGAGAGAGAGAGAGAGAGAGAGAGAGAGAGAGAGAGAGAGAGAGAGAGAGAGAGAGAGAATACCCATGATTAAAATGTTATTCCCCAGGAAAAGTAAACAATGCAGCTTTCTATTAGATGAGTGAGAGGACTACCCAGACCCTCCTTGCTCAGTCACTCTACCCACTGTAGACAGTGGTGGGGAGACACAAGCACATCTGCTTATTTGCTTGAAAGCTCATACATTAATAATTGATCATTGTGACTGCACCGCTATAGACCACTACTCCCCACTTCCTTTAGCTATCCATCCATCCTTCCATCCATCCCTCCTTTTTCACTGTAGAGTCGTGCCAAGTCTGCTCCTCTGGGGAGGCACTCTGAGGAGACGACAACAGCACGGTGACCTGGGTGCTCTCAGAGCCGAGTGAAGGGAGAGGACGTGATGTTCTCCAATGCTCACATAACTCAAAACATGCTCCGTGCAGAGAATGAGAAATGTGGCACTTTCTTTTGCACATTCTCAGTTTGAAATCATTTTCATCCTTAGGCTAAGGGAAAAAAACTGCTCAGTGTTGGTCGCGTTTTTTCCATGCGTCTGGAGGAACAAGAGCTTTCATTCCCGAACAGTGGATCGCTTCTTGACAAATGCAATGGCCAACGACAAGTCAAAATGAAGGAAAAGGTGACCGGTTAACAGCACTGGGCCATCAGGGAGGTCACCTTTGCCTTTTTCCAAACAAACCTCAGCAAAGAGCACCACACTGACCTGTTTCTCCTTAAGAACCACTGCGCTGCACAATTCTAGACATGTGAATTCAAGAAAAGCTCTTGCAGAGTCACGTTAAAGAGGTCACACAGGGTGCTCTTCCATGGTAAGAAATTCAAAACATTAAGCAATCTAGCAAGACAAACACAGAGAGAGGAAACTAATTCAACATCTTAACCATGGGCCAACGTTCTGGATGTTATGAGGACACTTAAAATAATGTGATGGAAACCAACACAAGTTTATAGGAATAACCAAAATAGATACTTCAAACGAGAATGGTGGTGAAGGTGAATAAAACAACAAGTTTAAGCTAGAGACTCAAGAAAGGGTTAGAGAACAGAATGCTTGATAACTTTTGTACCGTTCCGCTGTCCAAATAGTCAGCCATGACCAGGCCGAGCTTGATTTACTGGAAAAGAATTCTCAGAATACACAGAACAGTCTAGTAAGCCTTGCCCAGTGAGGACAGGTTTCCAAAAACTTGCCTGCTGCCACAACAAATACACCACCCCCCTCTTCCTCTGAAATCCCCCCTCCCCCCTCACACACACACCCCTCCCACCAGGAGGTTGGCTATAGCGGCCTTTTAGCTTTTCTGCTAACAATGCAACCCTCACAGGGCTCAACAGAGTCCTTTTGGTCAAAAATACAACAGCAGAAAATATAAAACATACATAATGCAGCTTGTTAATGTTAGATTTCAGTCAACCTAAGTATGACCAAAAGTAGCCCATTCAAACCCAAGGGTTTCCTTTTAAAATTTAACCAAATTCAGCAGAGACATTTCGAAATGAAACAGAAGCAAACCATTTCTGACATTACACAAGACTTTACCTTTTAACAGCCACAGAATAATGTGCAATTTTTTCCAAAAGGGCATCCAGTGTCTGAAAATCCAGCAGATCGTTTGATTTGGAATGCATCTTGTACTCCATTTATGAGTCCCTCTTAGAGAGGGAAATCCAAATACAAAATGGGCAGAAAGGAAAAGTAGGAGCAAAAAAGGAAAATGAAACCAAAAAAAGTTTGCTCTCTTCTCTTGCTAGTCCCAAACACAGGAAGGGTTTCTTCTTAAAATTTCCAGCATTGGTTGGTATATCCCAAAGAAATCCATGGATCCAGAACACAAACACACAGAGACACACACGGATATTACTCCATAGCATACCACTGACGGGGGAATTTCCCTTTTCTGAGAGAAAATGTCTAAAGGGAAGCCCAGGAGCTGGGCGGCCTCGGCCGGACGGCACGAGTGAGAAGAGTACCGACCGACCGTCAGCAAGCGAGAGAGAGCGCAAGCCCAAAGCAGCCGCGGAGAAGGAGGGGAGGCCGCGGGCCGGCAGTCAAGCAGGCAGGCGCGTTGGCTGGCTGGCTGGCTGCGTTAGCTCCTCTGTGTGCCGGTCTTCTCTCCGCCCCCTCCCCCTCTCAGAAGCACAACGGCCCAGTTGCCACAGGCACTTCGCCCCATTGTGTGTCCACCCCAGGTCTCCCTTCACACACACACCAACACACGCAGGGAGAGGAGAGAGGGAGAGAGGGAGAGAAGGCAGAGTGAAAGGGGAGGAGGGGGAGAGAGAGAAGAGACAGAGCGAAAAAGGAGGGCCAAAAAAGATAGCCCAGGTTGTGTCGGTTGTGTGAAAAAAAGAAGAACGGAAAAAGAAAAATCCAGAAGGAGCACTTTCTTTCTTTCTTTCTTTCTTTCTCTCCCTCTCCCCCTCGCTCTCTTGGCGGCGAGCAATGTGCTGTTACTCAACGGTGAAAATGGCTCGTCTGCTTCCTCATTGAAAACAGCCTCTGCTCACGCACCCCTCCCCTTCCTCGCTGGCGCTCTCCCTCTTGCTTGCGCTCTCTCTCTCTCTCTCTCTCTCTACCCCTCCCTCTTCCATCCCCATCAATAGCTCTAGGTTTGTCCCTCCCACTTTGCTTTCCTTTCTCTCTTGCCTGCTTGCACTCACACCCTCTTTCTCAACCCCCTCTTTCTCTTCTGCTCACTCACAAGCGAGTGCATGCACACACACACATGCACACACTCTCTCTCTCACATACACACCTTTAGCTCCCTACCCCCTTCCTTCCAATTCATGCTGCCCCTCCCCCATTCCCTTCAGTCTGATCTCCTGCACGCCTTCCCCCCACCAAATCAAGGGCTACCCATATCTGCACTCCCTCTCACCGCACTTCTTACACAGTCATTCAAACACACACACACACACACACACACACACACACACACACACACACACACACACACACACACACACACACGTCTAGACTTTGGCTACACAAAAGCTTCTTCCATTGGCTGCTGGTGCCACACTACCGGCCATAACACACATAAACAATATAAAAAGTAAATATATTTATTTATTATGTAAAAAAAATAAAAAGACAGAAGGTGTGTGAAAATCAGAGTATCAGTAAGTCATGTGAGAAGACAGATGGGGCCAGGAAGACAGGGGCGCAAGGTGGGGGAGAGGGTCACAGAGGAAAGACTCACACACACAAAATCAATTACACAGTATTTAATATCCTCTTTGAACATAGTATTTATAAGGCTTGCACACTTTACTTATACAAAATGAACCAACGGGAAGTCAAATTAATTATGAGAATTAAGATTAGCAATCCAAAGGCAAGAACATAGCTGTGAGAAAAACAACATGGGCGTAATAATGTCACCCAGCTCAATGGGTATCTCCGCTTTTGTTGTTGTTTGGATTAGCTAACCATGTGCTTGCAGTGCTAGTGAATGCTTTAGACACGTGGCCACCTCCTTCGTGGCTGGTAAAGCATGTTAGTCCTAAATTACAGACACACACACAGTGTGAGAGATTGACTGACAGTGAAGAAAAAGCAGCTTCTCATGTTTTCACAGAGGCAGAGCCTGCGTTGCCATCCCCTAAACAAGACCACCAGCTGTCAGAGAGTCATTCAGTGCCACACAAAAACATCACTCCATTCAGCCACCTCCTCCCCAGAACCAGGCCTAAGACCACCCATAACATACACAGACAAAGACAGCAGCACAGCAACACAGACCTCAGAACCGAGAAAATAGAGTGAGCTAGAAACAGAGGAAAGAGACAGGAAAGACAGAGAATGGGGCAGTATGGAGTCAAAACAAGAAGGAGAGAGAGACATCATCCAGGGCAAGGGAATACAGACAGCAGTAATTAGGATCCCTGGGAATACTGTGACGTCAGACAGAGCTGGAAACCCCCTCCGCATCCCAACTCACTCCACCCCACACACTCACACCCACTAGGGACATCCTTATCAATCATATCCCTAAACACACACGACACACAATCACTGCCAAAACAAGCCCGCTCACTTTCCTACCATAACACTTCTAAACGGCATCCTATAAAACTCACCGTAAAGTTCAGTGAGCTGGGGGACTGGTGGGTCTTTAAATGCCATCCCTCAGGGAAAGACTTTTGAGTGCTTTTCTCTCTCTCTCTCTCTCTGTGCTGAGTCATGCTTGAGATGAGAGGCTGTACAGCATGTTGTGAGCTGCCCTGATGATGCATCATGATATATCTGAGCGCTGAGTAATCCCTTCCCAAGCGTAGAGACACAGGGCTCACTTACAGGAAATGATCAGTTATAAACTTGTGCGCGAGTGTGCGCACATGTGTGCGTCTTGCAAAGAAAAGAAACACCAAGAAGCTCACAGGAATGTTGATTTTTAAATAGCGGTAATCAGTTTACACACTTGTTTGACAAGATGTGTCTGTAAAACGTGAGTGAAAAGCAAAAGACTGAGGTTAAGAGAGCGGAAGACATAAACAGAGCAAGACCAAAATGGAGGGAGAAAGACAGACAGACAGTCATTCCCCCCCCCAGGGAGTGCAAGCCACACTAACCGACCGAGGTCAAACATGCAGGTCCAATCTCGCTGAGCAGATGTGAGGAAACAGGTCCCCTGTACTCTCCTTCTATTCAACTCTCTCTTCATCCCTCTTTCCATCCCCCTTTTCCTCTCCCTCCCTGAAATCTGATATACGCAACTCTCCTGTTGCACCTCTCCCTCCCTCCCAGTGCAACACTCATCCTAGCTGGCGGTAAAGACAGCGAGCAGCAGCGTTTGAGGCCCCCTCCCAGGCCTCCCCGAGGTAGGTGTAACTCACACATGCTCCTCCGGCACTCTCAATGAGGTCAGGAGTGCTGCGGCGACATGGCACTGCCAGAGAGCATGTGAACACTCAGGCGTGTGTAAACACACGCACGCACACACACACCCACACGTTTTTGTGCTCATCATCCACAGCTGAGGGGAAATGTGACCTCATGACCTTTCAACCTCAAATGCAGAGCCCTGAATGGGCAGGGATTTTTCCCTGTGCAGTCCAGTCACAACACCAGGCCTTTTAAGTTTGACCTGTTGGGAGTGTGACAAAATCTCAGATAGTCCCTACACAAGCGTCCAAATGATAAACAGGCTGTGCTACATTAGACCACCCCTCCGCTCTCTCTCAGCAGACGTGCGCATCCAAAGTACACACACTGAAGTGGCCCCGTTTTAAGCCTACAACCGACTGCCACCTACACCCTAATTATCTTGGAAGCAGGGCTTTTAATAGCTCCCCAGTGTGGTGTTTATTTTTAACTTTAGCGTCAGCAAGCTCACCTGACGTTGCCAGTAAGTGCTCTGTCTAGCAAGTAGCATAAGGTGTGTGAATTTGTGTAGCAACACCAACAGCCATGATTGTAAACTTGGGCTCACACCTTGTTTAATTTTAAAATCTTATGGTCAGATTGCCTGCAGTTTGCCTTTCACTTTTTACTTGGCTAACCCTTGTTGTGAGCATCAACATGCATCCTAAATTAGGCCTGGGGTGCGTTTCCTATATAACAACACAGGTCAGCATTAACCGACCGTAGTACAAAGTACTTTTGAACGAGCAAACTCCCCCTGTCCGACTGATTCCCAAACACCATCAAAAGATTTAAGTTGGAGCAGTTCGAACTAGGGATGGGCATGATTAATCGGTAATTGATCATTAAGAAATTCCTCTGTGACATTCCTTGATGACATCGATGAGGAATGCAGGTTGTTTAACCGCCTTGGAGCCAAAGGCCAAAGTTGCAGAATTGCGACATGACGTCAACAGCACTAAAATCTGCTTGTGCTAAAGCATGTGGATTGCCTAACACTAGTTGGTAGACATGTAGTACTTCGACTTAGAACCAAAAAACGTAATTTCCTGTTTTGAGATCAGCGGAATGGAAATAAGATGGATCTGATGGAGACTGTTCTAACTCATCTCCTCTCTGATTTTCCATGCCATTACCACCCTGCCGTGAGTCATCACTGCCTTCCACTGCCTGCGCCTCCTGGGTTCTCCTGGGACCTTCTTCCAACGTGATCCGGCGGCACTCCTGAATGGTCCTCAACCCACTCCACTGTCCATGCCACTGCCTCCCTGCTGAGGGTCACCCCTGCCTTCCACTGCCTGATCCTGCATCTCTGGCTTCGTGGGCGGTCTGCCTTCAGCTTCACAGATGACCCTGACGTGATCGATACAGCCTCTAGCTGGCCCCTGGCTTGACTGCGCCTAATGACATTGGACTATATCCTGGGATTCTAATGGGACTCCTATATTACTTTATTTACCAAACTTTTCTTGTAACGTGTATCTAAGGGAATAATAGTGGACTACCCGCCATCTGAGAGACTGAAAACCTGCCCTAGGCAGTTGGGTTAGCCCCTTGAGCCGTCGGAACTGCCCAAGGTTTCTTCCTCTACCATAACAAGTAAAAACAAAAAACGCTGCTTGGGAGTTTTTCCTTGCCCCTGTTGCTCATTGGGCCTCTTGTGTTGAGCAAGGCAAGTGTTCACGAAGCACAAACAAGTGTTTTTTTTTTTTACTTTTTGCCCAAAGGGAATGTGGGTAAATGTAGTCGTAGTGTCCATGGGAGAGGTTTTGGTCAAGGTAAAAGAAATACGAGTGTGATAAATAAGAGTCTGTGCCGTGCTTTGAGAAGTTACCATACTCTAAGAATTATAAACGTTAACCTAGATAACGGGTTGGGCTGGTGATTGGTTAAATAAACAAGCCAATATTTTACTTCTTGCACCATACAAGGCAAGAGCGTTCACGAAGCGCAAACAAGTGTTTATTTTGACCCTTTATTCAATGGGACCGTGGGTGGCAGTGGTGAACACGATTGTAACGTTAGTGTCCGTGGGAGAGCTGTATTTCCGGGTAAATGAAACAGGTGGAAGTGTGAAAGTAGCCATAGCACAAAATCTCCATCTTCAGTGCTCCAAGAAGGTGGGCGTCGCCGTGTACGCGTCCGACGGATACATGTGCATATACATGTACGGGTACATGTAATTTCATTTTACTATATAAAATTATAATAATAATTAAATATAATAATCATTTTACGAAAATTGATCGTTAATTCTCACGATGATCGATTAAGAAAATTTCATTGAATGCCCATCCCTAGTTCGAACTTGCTATATAGCCACATTTCAGTTAAAGGGGGGGGGGGGAGGGGTTTCAGAATTTTGATGTTAAACCTCATTTCCAAGCAAGCCTGAGTGATATCCATCATTGGAGACCGTTTTTAACTCATTTCATCCAGTCGTTCTTTCAGCTGAGTTCGCTGGTGCTAGGCTAAAGCAAGTGAATGGACACCCCTAGCCTGGCAATAAAAGACAGTCTTATCCACTCTGCAGTCTCCCTTAGGCAAGTGAATTAATATGCCAGGTCATCGATGTGTACGTCCAAGCTGATACAATCATTTCTGAGGTACAACTACCCTTGAAAAGTGTTGCCTACATTGTCCCCTGTTGTTTGTCACAAGGTGCTGATGTCCAAGCCAACAGCAATAAGCCAAAGATTAGTCCTTTCGCGATCTTGGACTGGAAACTTATGAAAACCTTTAGTTTCCCCATTTGCAGCGTTTACTTTCACAGTTTCTAACAGCACACCTGATCGGCATATTGCTTAATCATTCCTAAACATCCAATGACACAATCTCTAGCATTAGGTTTAGCCTTATCCCACTAGCTAGGCTGGCTATCGTCACTTTGGTCAAACTACTAACCTGAGCAACGTAATAATCCGCTGCTGCTGAGAAAGTAGTCCCTCAAAATGTGATGTCATGGCGATTCAAGGGTAGTTTTTCTTCTACGCTGTTTTTTTTTTTATCAAAACAGATGACCTGACATATTAATGTATTTGCCTAAAGGAGACTGCAGAGTGGGTAAGACTGTTTTTATTGCCAGGCTAGGGGTGTCCATTCACTTGCGTTAGCCTAGCACCAGCAAACTCAGCTGATAGAACGACTGGATGAAATGAGTTGAAAACGGTCTCCAATGATGGAATGAGGTTTAACATCGAAAATTCTGAACCCCCCCCCCCTTTAAGTCAGTGTGACATTGTTAGCAACTTTTTGTAATCTTCGCCCACACCATCATGTCTCTCAGCCATGAAATGAATGACTAAATGCTATTTCGGTCATATGACTTATGACATAAATGAGATTTGTTATAATAAACTATAACCTAACAAAAGCCTAAAATAGTTAGCAACGATACTTTTGGTAAAGTGGTGCCTGATCAGGCCCCAGCTGGGTGACGACGCCGACCTCTGCTTTTCATTCAGTTGCCCTTATGGACACATCATGCTCATCACAACCAACTCAAGACGTGGGCATGGAATACTGGGAGGCTGGAGGTCTACTGGGGAAATCACACACCCACAGCCAGTTCCATTGGCTGGGGGAGACTGGGGTGATGTCAGCAGGCCCCGGGAGGGAACAGGGGGACAGCGCTGATCCACGGCGCTTTGTTACCGAGCAATTCTGAGCGGATCTGATTTCACAGACACCGTCGGGAGCCTTTCTGTAGCGCAGACGTGCATGCGCAAGCGCACACACAAACACACAGACAAGCTAGTTACCCTGTGCACGTGCCATATGCAGTGCACTGAAAGACAATACAACAGCTGCGAGCCCCACAATGCAGGAGACGGCAGCAGTGCCATTCTCAGTTTTGGGGGAGTACTCTGAGTAAGCAAGTGTGTGTGTGTGTGTGTGTGTGTGTGTAGGGGGTGAAAATTCCCAATAGACAACTTGGTGGGGGAGTATGGAGTGGGAGCAGCGAGACAGGGTTGGGTATGGGTGGGGGGATTCAGAAAGGAGTTCTCTGTGAGGAAACGCCCTCAGGCTTTGGAGGCCATTAATCATCCAAGCACTCTCAGCAGCCCCAGCCAACAGAGAAGCATCACTTCAGGGACATCCGGTGAGAGAGAGAGACAGAGAGAGGGGAAGAGGAGAAGGAGAGAAGGAGGGAGGGAGGGAGGGAGAGAGACTGTCTATCTGTCTGTCTGTGCAAAAGAAAGACAGCCAAGCCTGGTTTGGGGTTAGGACTAGTGCAGGTAGACCTATAAAACAAATATTTATCTATATAAAAAAAACAAAACATAAAAAAAGTTAAAGTTCAAAAGTCTAAGCCAACTCCACCACAGGTCAAACTGCTGAGCGGCACCCCCCATCTGTTGAAGGGCCATGTGACACGGCTGGTTCTCAGCATATCCAGAGGAACAAATGCCCTCTCCTGCTGCTACAGCCACTGCTATTGCTACTGGTGCAACTGCTGCCTTCGTCGTTGTCGCCCTGATGCCTTCATTCGTCACATTCGGCCGTGCCGTGACCCAAAGAGAAGACAAGTACACACGTCCACAGACATCTGCACCACCAACCCCGCAACAGGCCCTGAGGACCCAGCAGACCAGTATAGACACACAGCCTTCCCTCCCCATTTACAGCGGAGTAGGAACTGCAATAACAAACACAGCCATAGCTGTAGAAGATAACATGCATGCAAACTCATATGGTCTGAAAAAGGTGACAGACAGAAAAGCTGAAATGCTCTCAGTTTTGTCAGTGACTGACAAAAAGTTGTTGATCTAGCTATTGGGGCATTTATACTACACCATTCTAGCACTACCCTATTCCCTTTTAACCACTGGGAGTTGTAAGTGGTACACAGTACAATTTTTTCCTGCCTGGTTCAGTAAACGTTTGGTCCAAAAGACAATTGCTTATTCCCTGCTAAATAAAATATCCTAAAGAAATTGTGCCATTGGAGAGAAAAATGCACTGTTGGTTTTAAGCATGCTTCCTGCAACCATGAATTAAAAATGGATAGGGAAACAAACAGTGAGGTGGGCTCACCCCCGTCCACATTATGTCAAATAAAATCTTCAGGACTTGAAACACTGGCAGTCATCTAGAGTGCAAACTTTTGACATGTCAACTTGTAGGTTTACAAAATGGGAAACTAACTAGAAAGCAAGACAGACCTGATAAGTGAACAAAAAAGTGGCATTTTAATCAGTTGGGATACCTTCCTAAAATTGCTCTTTGAAGGTTGCAATGTAGGCCTCGATTTACTTTTCCTGGTTCCAATTTAACATGGCCAATGACCATAAAAAATAGCCTACACTTTAGTTCTTAAATGAAGAAGGCAATACTTGACTCCGAAATTGATGGACCTAATACCAAAACAGAGCAGTCAGGTTGAGAGCTGGTACTACGTATAGAAACCACCACATCATGAGGACATTTTTAAAATAGTTTTTTATATAGAGACTTCTGGGGAATTTCATGAAAAAAACTTGTAACTTGATACAACTTGAAAACAAATTTGTAA
The DNA here is from genome assembly GCA_017657215.1 of Limnothrissa miodon. Lineage (NCBI taxonomy): Eukaryota > Metazoa > Chordata > Actinopteri > Clupeiformes > Clupeidae > Limnothrissa > Limnothrissa miodon. The sequence goes on along the minus strand of JAGFZM010002108.1, from coordinate 267,400 downwards.
GACATGCAAATGCAAGACAACATGCATTTGGTGTGATAGAGATGGTATGCAGAGAGAGTATATGTCTAGGGCATTTACATAAGAAGGTTTCTGAGGTGAGAAACTCCCTACCAAAATATACAGGGGAAAAATAGCCAGAATGGCTAAACCACCTTCATCACTTACACATTGCTTGTCATGTTAAAAGATTAAAATCATTATGTTGGCCTGTGTAAAGCAAAATGTTGCCATTACTACACAGTCAACCATCTGCTTGCTGAAAGGTTTAGACTAAATAAGACTCACGGATGTCCATGCATGATAAATGTCTGGCTAAATGAGGGATATGATTAAAAAAATGTCACATTGTGAATGCTAATAGCTTTTTTGCTTAGGACTTGTGCACACTGGACCCAAACTAGTGTTCACAGACCTATGCATATAAAAGACAATTTACAACTGTGTGCAAAATCATGGATTTTGAGCAATGTATACAAATAGAACTTGTGGATGAGGAGAGACTTCATAGACATCACCGAGTTGTGCATTTGCCCAGGTGTGACTCACATGTTCAACTCACATGTTTAACTCTTCCTCGCAGGTTCCCCTATCTGAGAGCAGTCATCTTCCCAGGCACCGCTCCAAAGAGAGGCTGCCGAGTCCAGAGGAAGGGCACAACTGAGAAGGCAGGAGCAGCGGTCTTCGCAGGTGTCTGAAGCTTAAATACTGTAGAGAGGGAAAGGGGAGAAGGGCATCACACAGGCATTTTGCAAACAGGACCCGGTCTGACCACATGCAACCTGTCCAATGGCTAGCACAAGGACAAGGCCCAGTCACTTTTGAGCCTGGCTGCTGTCAACAGGAAATTCCAGGGAGACATATGCCTGAAGCACTCAATGTATTAAAATGCCCTTTTTAACCATAAAATGCACAGGTTAAACATCACATTGTCCCTATATAAGACTTCCATAATCATGTTATTGCTGACTGGACTAGGGTTGAGTATGGCAACGCAATATTACTACGGAACTGCTGTGAACATCGCCAAAGTGGTAGTAAACGAACCGAATTACAATGTGAATTTCAGTGCCAATATAATTCCTAGCTGGTTACAATGGACCCCAACATTACGCTTTCGAAGTATTGCTGGAGGTTTTGCGCACCATCTCTTTTTATTAGATAACTATGAAAAGCGTATACTAACACACTAATAATGAAATAATGAATAATGAAAATAATAACAATTAAAAATTATTATTGACATTTTTAAAGTATCAATTTAGCATTAGTATTAGATAAAGTCCTATCAATATCCAACCCTAGACTGGATTAAATTTCAAATGTTGCGAGATTAATCACAGTAGGATATTACTTGCATACAAAAATAATCACTAATGCTTTTAATCTCCATCCATCTTTTTTCTCTCTCTTTTCCACAATCCTACTATCTACAATACATGCTATCCCCTGCCCTCATTCGGAGGTTATGCTAACAATTAGGCCAAAGAAGTAGTTACCATGGTTACTCAACTGGAGAGAGCCAGAGGTGTTTGCAGGAAGGAAAACAGTCTGCACACTCTTAGCCCTCATCAGATAAACACCCAAACCCCTCACCTAACTGTGTTCACCACACACAGCTAAACAACCCTACTAATTCTTCTGGACAAAGATCTTACAGGCATACAATAAGTGACTCTGCTATTAGGACAAACAGGGCTCTGTGGTCTCAGTGCACTTGTAACCTTGTGCACTCATCCTGAACCCTCCCTCCCTCCAAACATTCACTACTATCTAAGTGTACTTTGCTCTGTGGAACATAGACCAGGGTGATGTTCATGAGCTGCCTGGATGATCAGAAACACAGAAAGGCTTCTGCCTGTGTTCAATGTCCCATCTCTCTCTCTCTCTCTCTCTCTCTCTCACACACACACACACACACACTCTCTCTCTCTCTCTCTCTCTCTCTCTCTCTCTCACACACACACACACACACACACGCACACGCATCACACCCTTGTGAAATAACATCCTCAGAGTGGGCCATCATTTAATGATCCCATTTCCCTTTACTTCTCATTTGTTCTTTATGGCATTCTCCACAGACAGGTTGAACAGCATCACATTTGCTCAGGGGTGTCAGTCACCCTATATGGGCACAGCAGCATCTGTCAGAGGGTTTTAGAAGTTTGGCCCCACAACTCCCTCCATTTGTTGACTTGGGGTGGTCCAGCAGCTGGCTGATCAAAGGAGCCAACCCTACACTCTTCCTCTCACACGACCCTGACACCAATACTGTCTGCTGCCATTTTCCCTCCATTTCTTCTGAGAGGACTTGACAAATGTGCCAGACAACACAATTTTCTTGGGCCAAGGTAAACACAATAGTTGCTTTCTTCCAGAAGCCCTAGCTCATTACAATTTAATGAATAAAGTAAGATGCCTTGCACAAACTCTAGAGAACCCTGTGTTAATCTAGTGTTAATTTAGAATATGCATTTAGAATACACCGAAGTAGTGGTCATGTCAAAACGATGTCCTACGCACTATATGTCTGATGTATCAATGACAACTAATTAGTTGCATAAGCAAATTTGCAGGGATACCAGCAGTCAGCCCAAGAAAACAGTTGCCATGTGAGCGGCGTGCAACGCTAGTACATGACAGCCAACATCCTTCCCTGCACAGCACAAGCATGACGACGAAAACACAAACATGTTTACACGGAGAGCAAGTCAGGTTTTTCTAACCTGACCCAGCTGTCAAAGTGGCTTGGAAAAATGTATCAGGCCACATCATGCATAGTGTAAGTTATTTCTAAAACAAACAAAAGTAAATAAATAAAACTAAAAACTAATATCTTGATTATTGATTTTTTTTCGATTAATCAAAGCATAACGGAAACGGGACAACAAGGTAACAGATATAAATGAAAGCACTGACTTGCTAACATTCAAGAACATACAAGACATCTTTATGCGACATCCTCCATGTGACCAGTGTCCAAAGGTCTTTGCACTTTAACGTTTAATGACATTAGTCTGAGACAACATCTAATAAATACCTAACGTCCATTACGAATACACCACTAAAGAGTATACTTTGTTGTTAAATTGGGTTGTAAATGTTAACCACATGAGACTATTTTCACAACACCGAAAGCTACATTCCAACACCTCACATTAGCTAGTTAGCAGAACTGTCTGTCAATCAGAAATGAGTACCCGCTAAATAACGACGTGGAGTGTATCTTTGTATCTGTAGCTGTAGACTGTGATACTGAACTGAGACATCACACAACAAATCCACCGTAGCATTTTCGTGTTTGCCGAGGTTTCCTACATAACGCAAACGTTTCTCCCTAGTTCTCCAGGGAGCGCACAAAATGGCGACTGCGGGCAGCACGGAGTCCTTATTTTGAAAACCAAACAGCACAGTCGACCATATCGCTTTATTAATCATAGTAGACCACACCGTAGATTATTTAAAAGGCCCAGCAGCCTCATACAATGAAGTAAAACGCAGTAGGTGGTATTCTACACTTGGGCTTCACCCACCTACAAAATTTCCACACTTCAGCATAGCTATGCTAGATGTCTTACTAGCCGACAAGCTAGATAGCGTTGGCTAGCTGTCCGGCTAAACTGTATTTGGTAGCTAGGTACGTCATTTTAATTAGTCCATGCGAGAATTCGCCATAACATTGATTGTAATATCAAGATTTAGTCATGTAAGAACGATGATGGAGGGGGGTCTTTTAAGTCGTTTGAAAACTGCATTAATAACAATTTCTTTCAGTATGTTATGTGTTGCAGCAATAATAACAGAGTACAGCGCTGTTGGTCCACAATTCAAGTAAGTTTTCCGCAACATGGCGTAAATGTCCTCCGGAATTACACGTATACACATGTATTCGAGAAAAAACGTGATATTACGCACATGCCAGCCATTCAACCTTATAACGCACTGGTGTGCGCTCAAAGAAAAACCTAGCTAGCTTAAGAGCTAGCGAACATGCCAAGCTAGCAACCAAGAAGATGGCCTGTGGCAGCTAATAAACAACATGCTATGTAGTTTCTTACGGTTCTATTATCCACAATGACAGCAGTGTAGAATTAACATGAAGTAAACTTTCAGTATGAATTTCCAGCGTCAGATTAGCATGACGTGATTGCGGTGACAACCGATAGCGTTACATTCCTATGCAATGTAAATTGATCACCACACATTGCTAACCACTAATAGTTAGCTACTGTCGGTGAAACAGCGACAGGCCGTTCAAGACTCTTTGCTCCCTGATAGCGCAGCGCACACGAGACGGCGACTTCAATTCTTTCTGACGCACCAACAAAAGGACAATTTACGACACCATTGTTAAAATATTATCCTATTACATTGCATTACTGTACGAATTGTGCAGAATCACATTTGGTTACCTTTTTATTCGGTTGTCAAGGCGCGCGGGCTCTTTCTTTCCCAGAATCCAGAACAAACACCTCTCGACGTCGATGACGTCATGCGCAGACGAAACGCTAAAAACGTAACGACAACACAGACTGAAATGTCAATCTGAAACACAATATTAACCAATGCCATCATGTACAAGCAAACAACAATAAAAGTGACAATGTAGCATTTATACAATAAATCCATTATAATTGCATGTATTATTAAACCTCACGAAAATACCTGAAGATAATTTCAAATTCAAGCTAGAAGTTGGCTTTGGCACTAAACCCAAACATACAACCTAAAATATAGGTTGGCTAGTTTTAAGTCTAATAGCCCACTAAGTTGTCAAACATCCACAACTTGACATTTTAAAATGTAGTGTCTGCATTTCAACAATACGTCAAGAAGTATCCCTCTTGCGACACCATGTGGTATTTCAAAAGCTTTAACATTTGTGAATTTAGTAGGCTACAATAGCCTATCATAGGCTATAAGTGTTTATAGTTGTTGGTTTTCCATTAAGCTTCAAATATTCTTTATTATTCTTATTTTTAGGCTAATGCAAAAGGCCATCGACCTATTAGGCTACATAAACCAGAGTCCGTGAAAATACTCAGAATTACAGAGTTACATGAGTAATATTTTTTTCTCAGATGGTCTACTAGTTTTATTCTGGAGGCTATCTGACACTTGGCAAAGATGCAGCAAGTCACTCCACAGATGGACAGCATGCATAACCGTTCAGCTATCTCTTCAGTCGAGTTAAAAAATACTACTAATAATAATAAATAAATACATAAAAACATTATATTTATATATCTATATATTTTAGGTAGGCAAGTTCCACACAATGTAATGAGTTATTTGCGCTTTTTGTTAGTTAGATAGGGTCCGTCAAGCTTAACCTTACCACCTCGTAACGCAAAATAGACAAGAAATTTGTTTTTTCTTTGTTTTTTTTTCTTCTTCTTTTTTGAAACTGAACTGTGTAGGCCTACTGCTTGCTTAGCTAGTTTATAGCTATGTTGCAGACAGTTATTCTGAGCTAAATCTTACCACCCTTTAACATACCACCCCGTAACACTTGTATTGTTACGGGGTGGTAAAGGGAAGATAAGTGCTTGTTTTGGGGATTTAGATTACGCAGTTCCTTCAAATGTTATATCTATACATAGAAATGTACATACTGTGATGACTAGGGAAACTAAGTGCACTGGGTAAACTTTCAGCATCAATAATTATATCCATTGGCTGAATATCATGGCTCCAATTAGTAATGCTGAACGACAGCGATTATTTCTTGCACGCTGCTAACCCACCCTAACCCATGCTATGTACATGGGATGTGTGGGGGTATGTGGGGGGTGCTATATACACGGGATGTGTCAATATTGCTTACACCAGTTAAAAAACATGCATCATTCATTCTGTAAATATCCAATTAAGTAACAAAGTAACAAACTTGCCATTTCTAAAATCATAAGAAGGACCTTTTTATGACAGGAAAATATTCAATGTTTTAAAATAAATATATGCATTATGTCTCAAAAGGAGTGCATTTTGTCCATTACGAGGTGGTAAAACATTTGACATCTGGGTCAGAAGATAAAGGATTATATTAACAGGGATTTATGCACAAGGTGGGGAAATACTTTTTTGAGGGTCAAATGTGTCATATTTAATGTGAATGTCTTAAAAAATAACTTTTAGACTCATATTTTAAAGATTGCAATTTGGAAAAAGCACCTGTTTCGTAGAATGACCCATAAATGAAAACCTACAAAAGATGAATTGAGCTGCCTTTAAATTTCCCTGCTATAACTGCGTACAATGCATGGTGGTGCTGTTTACAAACCTTTGATAAAAGTATATATATTTTTACATGAAATGGTCATTTTATATCTTTTTTTTCTACAAGACCCTTTAAATTATTTGATACATTTAATAGTTATAATAGCACTCCGTCCACGGGTGACCAGAAAACTGCTGTACCCTCTGTTTTTTGTGAAAATGTCTTTTTATCTCAGCTGCTGTTTACCCTTTTTACATGTTCCTTCCTGAAATGCAAATGTGACTTTAGGTGCTCATAGTGTTATGTTGTGTAAGTTCAGTAAAAACTACCACACTGTAGCATTGGAACTGCAAAGATGCTCCTCTTGAGGTAGACAAGTACACTATGGAGTAGCAACATTAGAAAAGTTATTGATGAGTTAGGTATGGGCATGTTTCTAATGAATGCTTTGCTAGCAATATTAAAGTGATATTTTAGAACCTCATTAGATGTCATCAACAGGAAGAGCTTGTTTTAATTGTTATACATTGAACTTGTCCCCTCAGGCCACACAAGGTGTGTATTGGTGAGACATGACTGGGGATGGGGAGGGGGGGTGTTATCCTAGCATTTTGCCCTGGAGAGGCCAGACATGGTACACTACCTAATCATTATCAATGGACCTCACTAGCTGCTTGGCTAGGAATCCTAACTCATTCACACTGTATAGCTTCATTCACAATGGCAGTCTTACATTCAAAATTTGTTGGGCTCTTATTTGATACCTCTTTGCTCCAGACTTTTTCCAACACAGACTCAGTGATACGCCAACCCTCACAGCTCTTCTGTTCCTCTTATGCCACTTTCTCACTTCCTGCTATCTTTGTCCAGTTTGTCATGTATGCATGACTTTGTGTTAACCATAGGACAATCACATCCAGAAATCACTTGAAACTGTACATGACTTGGTTCACAACACTTCACTCTTAAAAAGTGCTTAGAGGATCTGCCCCTTTTTATCTAAGCGCTCTCATAAAAGCTCAGGCTACCCCCCGACAACTCCGGTCCTCCAATGACTGTCGACTGGCAGTCCCAGCACCTCGCCCAAGGCAATCCAGACTCTTCTCATGTGTCGTCCCACGCTGGTGGAATGACCTACCAAAAACAATCAGAACAGGGCCATCTCTGGAGGCCTTCAAAAAGCTCTTAAAGACCCAGCTATTCAGAGAACATCTTCTATCCTAGCACTAAAATGAACTGAAGCACTATCCCCTAGCACTATGCTCCTTAAGGTTTCTGCTATGTAGCTTGATTGTTATCCTCGTTTTGTAAGTCGCTTTGGATAAAAGCGTCTGCTAAATGCATAAATGTAAATGTAAAATAAAAGGTTCCATATAGATCCTTTTAGGGTTCTATAGCTTGGTACATATATGGCACCCTCAAAAGGTTCTATATAGAACCATTTCAGAGGGTTCAATCAAAAGAACCCTAATGGTTCTTTGATTTTTTAAAAAGGGGTTCTAAATTGCACCTTTAAAAGGTTCATTATCTATTATTATTATTATTATTATTATTATTATTATTAATAAAGAATGAGTGGAGAGATGGTTTAAAATTTGACTATTTATTATTCAAAAAAGTTCACATTCAAAAACATTTAAAAGTTAAATAAGTTAAGAAAATGAAATAATTAGTGTAAACATTTCTAAAAGTTAGAAATAGAAATAAAACAGCATATAACCAACAAAAACAGAAAAAAATCATGAATAAATCTGGGTGTAAAGTTTCAGGACAGGGATAGAAACAGAGTTCTTTCCATTTTGCATTTTAATAAGTAGTGCTCTGCAAAGCTTAAAGTATGCCTGATGTTTTTGGGGTACTCCACACCTAAGACAAAGTACACCTCTAACAGGCATTGGAGCGTGTGGGGAATGTCCATCTCTCCACTTGTAATGGTCACGCCTTCCATCTTTATTGATGCCTTACGAGAGAAGGGGAGTCGCCGGATCACCGGAAATGGGCCATGGGTGGTTCCTATGCAAATGAGAGATGTTTAAGTGACCTGATTGAATTTCTGATCTTGACAAAACAAAGACATGTACAGTAAATCAGAGATAACAATAACAAATATAGAAACAATAAATACCTCATCTAAGCAATAGAGGAGTTTTACTTTCTCTTTGAAGAGTTCAGGGAGGATAAGAATGGCTGCTGCACTCTGCTGAAGGTCTGGAATTTCAAAAGAAAGAAACGTTGTTTTCATAAAACCGTAGTTTTATAAAGACAATTTAGGGTGTGTGTGTGTGGGAGGGGGTTATTTTATGACATATGTACCATCTGTGTTGGCCTCAAATCTTGACAGGGTGTCAAGTATCTTCTTATGACTTCCCTGTTGAGCTGCCCTGATGATGTTAGGCGTCATCATAGTGAGGGTATTCTGGAGGGTTAGCTCCATATCCTGTCCAAAACGCAGCCTCATTTCATGATGCAGCTGGAAAACACAGATAGTTCTAAGGTTCCCAAGCAATGCAACAGTTCAATGCATACACCTGCTTGCTTCTCTGTATATGAAATGTCAAAGTTCTACTCCATTAAGACTGTCTGGAGACAGCTGCCAAATCTGAATATAAGCTGTAGAAGACATCCCAGGGGAATGTTGTGGGATATACCATGGTGCGTAAGATGGATCTTGAACAATCAGAAAATGCTAAATATTTGGACCTAATTACTGTATAATTCCTATTAGTTTCTTACCAGCTTGGGCACCTGAAGAAAGGGGAAGATCTCCAGCACCTCGTTTGTTGGCTTGGTCATGTACTCAACCCTCTTGTGGAGTGTACGTTTCATTCTGTCCATTATGTTGGTGAGGTCTGGCTGGCGCCGGCGCAGCTCATTATTGATGGCATTAATGTGCTCCTGGTAACTCAGGTCATCATCCCCAACACTTTCAAGGTCCACTACAATCTGAAACATAACCATAAAATATAGAAATTAATAATTTAAACAATGTGCAATAAACAAACTACAGGAATTAAGTAAGTATTAAGTATAATTGCCCTCTGCAATTAGTCATAAGATATTGGCCATTTTTTATTGTACTTGTAAATGGTGACCACACTGACTAGCAAGTTGACAGACAGACATACAGGCAGGGACAATAATGGTCTAAAAACAAGAATCCTGGTACCTGATCTCCAGGCGAGTCCTCCGTGTTGTCCACAACCCTTTGTCTTTTGACGCCAAACTTTTTTTTTCATCTCCTGGACTGTTGCTAAGTTCACTAAAGGGGACCTTCCTTTCTTGAACTTATTACGTAAGCACTCCAGTAGGGTGTCCTGCGGATGTTGTTATGCATTATGAGAGCTACAGTACATATCATAATAACATTCACAAATTTAACTGAAAAAAAAAAAAAAAACAATGGTTCATACAAGAAAAAGTTAACATATGTACTTACATATCCAGAGCAGCTGTGGTCTTTCAAAAATGGAAACCTGGTGATCAGACATCCCAGGACATCTGTGTTCTTTTTATGGTTTGGGTACCTGAAAGGTCATGTTTAGAATGAAAACATTTTGTAGCTAAAATTAGAGTATAGATCAGGAGCAAAACTCTCCTCATTTTACAACAAATAATATATTTCATACTTACTGAGCCAATGCTGATGCAGCTTTTCCAACTCTTTCAAAAACATGACCTGGTGTTTCATCAGTGGAAAAAGTTTTTCAGTCATTCTTTGTTAACTGCAGAAGCGTTTCAATTTGTTGTTCTGTTGATGTAAGAATTACAACACATTTGCATTATATTACAAGAGTTCATTTATACATCATTCTTCAATCATTTAATTTATTTAATTTAAAGCCAGTTGTAGGGAGCAGGAGTCATCATGGACAGGAGATTGTGCAGTGTTGCCGTACATACGGTTACTATTGCTTACAGCCTAGAAATTTAACGCATCTTAGAAGCAGAAAATAGTTTAGACTGACCAAACTTTTGTGGTGTCGTTGGATGTGCTTAACAAGATAATCGTAGGACTTAATTGCAGGACTGTCCACAGTAGCCACGAGAGTCAAATGTTGTCGTTTGAATAGGCTTTGGCATTAGTGAAAACATCTGCTTTACAGCTATGTAACGTTATAGCTAATGAGTAAAAGCCTAAGCTAAGTTAGCCTAAGTTAGCCATGACAACTCCACACTAGCAATTGACGTCAAGTCTCAAAATACCGGGCTTGTCATTAAACAACAATTCGCATACAACTTCAAAACCTGATAATTTAACTATCAGATTGACAAAAAAGTAGAAAACGTATCTTAATAAGGAATCCAACAATGTGAACTGTATTTGCTGTGGGTAACATGACATCAACAGCTACTGTAACTACAACAAACTTCACACAGATGTCAAAGCTACACATACTGACGTAGTTTATGGTAGTTTATGGGAAACGCCCCTTATCTTATCTCCGTCGGTAACACTAAGGAAATACCAAATGAAAAAAAGAGGTGAACATTTTCAACCATTTACCTTAAAAATGGTGTAAAATGAGTGTCGTTTTCAAAAAGGTTCCAATAAAGGTCGTTGAAGTTCAAATTTCCATCACGTGCATGAAATGGCACCTTTTTGAAGGCAATGGTTCAATTTTCTAGACAAAGAACCCCTATGGTTCTATATAGCACCCTCAAGAACCTTTTTTTTTTAGAGTGTTCCTTGGTTCTAATTTTTACTGATTTGGAGTATGCTGTTGGTTGGGTGGCTGGGTGTTGTTGAATGTCACAATGTCAAAGTCAAAGTCAGTTTTATTTGTCAATTTCTTCAAATGTACTTGACATACAAAGGAATCGAAATTACGTTTCACACTTGTCCCATGCGTAGACGTTGACAACAATAAAGTGCAGATGCACAACAAAAACAGTTCTAAACATTAAGGTAATGTTAAGTAAAAAAAAAAAGTGCAAGTGGGCTTAGGGCATTATACTTAGGTAACATACAGGATATAGCAAGACAAGACATAACATATAGTATTCCAACAGTGTACACTGGGAAGTAGTATACTAGTCTACTTGAGGTAGTCCCAGGTTGTGGTTGGTAAGGGTTTTTTGTGTTTAGTGCAACACCGGATTGTAGCAGCAGTAGTAGTAATATAAATAGTGGTAAAAAGAATACTAAAATATATAGCAGCAGGTGTGTGCAATTTGCAATGCAGAGGTAGTTATTTTCAGTCAAGAGTGTTGTTTTTAGTTCTTCATTCAGAGTGTTTGTTTCCTTGTTGGGGAGTGTGTGTGGGTGGGGGATGTGGGGGGGGGGGGGGGGGTTAGAGTCCAATCTGTCTTCCTATACTCCTGCCAGTCTGGTGGTTCTGCTGGCTGGGAGCCAGGAGGGGAGAGAGTTCAGCAGTCTCACAGCCTGGTGGATGAAGCTGTTGGTGAGCCTGGTAGTGCAGGAGCGGAGACTTCTGTATCTCTTTCCAGAGGGCAGGGGGCTGAACAGACAGTGTACGGGGTGGGTTGCATCGTTGACAATTGTGATTGCTTTGCAGGTGAGGCGGATGGTGTAGATGTCTTGCAGGGAGGGGAGTGGTCCACCAACTGTCCTCTCAGCTGTTCTCACAAGTGCTCACCCTCTCTACTGCAGCGCCGTCGATGGTTAGTTGGTGGTAACAGGTGTGGCCTTTCTGGAAGTTGACAATAATCTCCTTGGTCTTGCTAACATTTAGCAGGAGGTTGTTGTCTCTGCACCACGTGGTCAGGAGCTCAACCTCTTTCCTGTAGTGGGTCTCATCGCCCTTGGTGATGAGCCCCACCAGCGTTGTGTCGTCCGCAAACTTCACAAGGTGGTTGGAGCTGTAGGTTAGTGTGCAGTCATGTGTCAGCAGGGTGAAGAGCAGCGGACTGAGCACGCAGCCTTGTGGAGCCCTTGTGCTCAGGGTGATGCTGTTTGAGACATTGTTGCCCACACGCACTGCTTGAGGCCTCTGGCTGAGGAAATCCAGCAGCCAGTTGCAGAGGGAGGTGCTGAGGCCCAGTTTGTCCAGTTTGCAGATGAGCTGTTGTGGTATTATAGTGTTGAATACTGAACTGAAGTCTATGAACAGCATTCTCACATATGACTCTTTCTTGTCCAGGTGAGTTAGGGCTGGGTGGAGGGCAGAGCAGATTGCATCCTCTGTGGATGTTTTGCTCTTTATGCGAACTGGTATGGGTCCAGGGTGGTAGGCAGGGTGGATTTGATGTGTGACATGACTAGTCGTTCAAAGCACTTCATGATGATGGGTCTCAGTGCCACAGTCATTGAAGCAGGCTGGAGATAATTTCTTTGGCACAGGTATGATAATGTACAATGGCTTTGCTTCCATTTATGTTCATAGCCTATTTCTTGTTGAATCCAAAAATACATTTTATTAAACAGAATCACCCTTCTATTTCAGTAATCTATCCATGGTGTATGTTTTATTGTTTAGGGAACAGGCTAGAGCCAACCAGTGCTTCTGCTCAATATCGGACGGGAAAGTTAACAAAAACATGCCAGGGCTCTGGCATTTAAATATTTTGAAAGTATCTGTGCTTGAAGAAGGAAATACATTGATTCTACACAAAATAATGTAAAAAAAAGTTTGCACCATGGCTAGATGCAGATTGGAGTTTATAGAATTGATTTTTGAGAAGATATTACTAAATGTTACAATAACTGTAGGAATATTATAGGCCTAAAGCAATGCCCTATACAAAGATGAATACATTGGTGTGACCCCTATGTTGATTTGGGGTGAGGAAGACAACATATTGTTGGAGAAATTTTAGGGGTTAGTCCCCACACCTGGGGTCAAGTTGTTGCCTACATCATCCCAAACTGCTCTCACTGGGTCCGGGAGGATCAACCAGAGACAACGAATGAACTAATCTGGGACTTTTTTTCAAGACAAGAGCATATTACCCATTCTTGGAAAAAATGGTGAGCTAAACTAATAATAATCTCCCAAGTGTTTGCATTTGATTTAATGATTTGTCCATGCTGTTCGTGAAGATCATTTACACAGTTGGGTTATCCATACAATTGTGGAGAAGAAAATTTTGGTTGTGAATAAGAGGTGGGCCAATAAACTAAATTCTGTCCCAAGTGTGTCAGTACACAGATGTTTAAAAAGACATAGAACATGCTTAATGATGGAATAAAAATAGCACTGGTCTTAAATGGTAACGATATGGGTACTGAAGTGTCTTGTGAGCTATGGATGTATCATGTCTAAATTTGAAGAATGAAGAAGAATGAAGAATGTCCTTTATTGTCATTGTCACAGGTACAACGAAATTAAGAGATTAAGAGATTTAGTATATCTGTAGGCTATATCTAAAAAAAAAGTATATCTGTTTGTGATGTTAAAAATTGATTGGTGCATAAACTGTATCTAGAGGTGGACACATAAACTTCATTTAGTTGTTTAGCAATAACTATTTTGGAGATACTAGGCCTAAATAAACCTTTAGTTAAACTCGTCAGATTGCGCTCCAAATAACATCAGCACATTGTCCTTTACTTCTAGAAGTGCTAAGATACGAAATATTTCAGAATAAATGAAAGGAACTCAAATAAAAGTGCCAAATAATCACTGAATTAAGGTTGTTTCCGCTGTCCTTTATTTCCTGCCCCATACAAAACAAACAGGAAAAGCATAAACTGCATTGCCGCATAACGTTAAGTTACGGAAACATCCTGCTTTGTAGCATAGCCCTGCTATAAGCCTATAGTAACTGCTGTTTTCCTGTAACATGCAGTTATTCCCCCACAAAAGATCCCTTTGAAAATGTGCAAACTTTTACATCTTAATTAAATAAGCAACATGAAAAAAGGCAAATCCATTCTCCAGAACTCTGTCTACACTTGGGTTGAATTATGTAGGTCTATATCCTGGCAAATCTGGTGTACGTTATTGCACAATTTTTAACGTTTGTAATCATTGAGCTCAGATAAAATACAACTTGTTCACATTGCAGCATTTTCCTTTGTTCACCTTGCGTCACTTCACTTTGGTATGTCTAGACGCCCATTGGTGTCTGACACTTTGAAACAGGCTATGGGGAGGGCACGTGCCAGTTTTTATTTCCTCTGCCAGATAACATCTCTACTCGAACTACAGCTCGTCGACGTGGAAACTCGTCAGTGCTTTTCATAGACTATATACAGTCTATGGTGCTTTTTGAGCTGTACAAGAATGACTGTAACGTTATGCTTTCGCTGTTCATAACATTCTGTGTAAAAAAAAATCTTAATTTCTTTCAAAAGTGGACCTGCTGGTAAGGCAAAATCTATTGTGACGTTACTATTCTAACACGCTTACGGGCAATTTGAGTTAACAATGTTTGGGCTAATTAAGACTAATATACATTTTGAATCAATTTAATAATCTAGCCTAAGATAAGTTAGTGCTTCTAAAGACAATTTAACCGCATTAGCCTAAACGTGTTCTCAGTGACAGTGTGGTAGGCTAAGTTAATTTAACGTTTGAAGTTGCACACAGAGCTAACGCTACTGATACCATTATAACAAAAAAGTTAATTGTGGTATTTTCTGCAGTAATGCAGTAGGCCTATTTTGGTAGCCTAAATGCAGCTTTCTCGTGTCCACATATTGCATTTAGCGTAGCCTAGGCCTACTGCAATAATAGAACTAGTGCAGTACAACAAGCTATTTTCACAAGAGGGCATGTTAGACAGTACTGTAAGGCCTATTTTTTTCCCACGTAAAACGTACTGCACAGAAAAACTAGTTGATTAGATTGTCAGTTAACTCAGGTCTGTCTTTCTTCAGTCATTGTCACAAGAGGAATCAACTGCCTGTAGCCTGTCTGGTCTTCATTAACAATGCAGAACTGTGAGGACTATGACAAACCAGTGTCATTTTTCTACAATTATAGTGGAAAGAACATCACATCAAAATGGTCTGATAGAGACCATGTGGTCCTTGGTCTCGGGACCATAGTTTGTGCAATTGTCCTACTGTCTAACCTACTGGTCATTGTTGCGTTCATAATAAACCGCCGGTTCCACTATCCCATTTACTATCTACTGGGAAACATGGCAGCGGCGGACCTCTTTGCTGGGATATCCTATGTCAACCTGCTCTTTCACACTGGGCCCTACACCATAGGCCTTTCAAAGCAGCAGTGGTTTGTTCGCAGTGCACTAGTTGACATGAGCCTGATTGCCTCGGTCGCCAACCTCCTGGCAGTGGCTGTGGAGCGGCACCAGTCCATCTTCACCATGCAGCTCCACAGCACCATGAGCAACCGGCGGGTGGTTCTGCTGATCATGGGCATCTGGGCTGTGGCCATCATCATGGGCCTGGTGCCCTCCATGGTTTGGCACTGCTTGTGCGACCTAGATTACTGCTCTACCACAGTGCCCTTGTACAAGCGCAGCTTTTTGGTTTTCTGGGCTGTACTCAACCTTGTCATGTTCTCCATAATGGTGGCCATGTACGCCCGCATCTTTTTGTATGTGCACCACCGCTGCCGTAGCAGGCCTGTCCTGGGAGTTGATCAGCTGAATTATGACACCGTCATCAACCTGATGAAAACCGTGGCCATAGTTCTGGGTGAGTGGCAGATCAAAGTTCACAGTGTGGGTATGATGGAGATATTTTTCCTTATTGCTTTTGTTCTTTTGTAACTGTGAAATGTGTTTTCCTCATGATTCACAGAACTCTGGGCATTAACTGAACAGAGATCATGGAACATGTTATGAAAATACAACTGATATACCACTAAGATGTTGTTTACTAGCAAGATCAGCCTTGCCCTTAAGAGGTTTTATCTCTTCTGTCATGCAACCACTGCATATTTTGACAATTGACTTTACCTTTGTTAATGACTCAGATTTTTTTCAGATTCATAGCACATTCTTTTGCAAAAGTCCAACATTCCATATTAAATAGTGTACGTTTGTGTATGTGTACAGACGTGGATGGAAATGGAAGTGTCATCCATCTGCAGCTGTAATTAATCTTAAAGTCCATTAACCATTCATTTTCACAGTAAGACATAAAAGCTGGTCAACCTGTTTTGCTTCAATCCTTTGCTCTAAGCGCTTCTAGGATTTCTCAACTTCCTGTCTGTCTGTGGTGTGTCACTTTATCTCACCTGCTGTTGCTTCATAAGAAGCAACATTTGCATGCCAGAAGCACTGTTTTATGGTTTTGAAAAAGTAAGGCAGAGGTCACATGTCAGGAAGTCAGAGGACACATCTTTTTTCAGTAAGAGTGCTGTTGTGATTCTGTTCTCAGGTGCCTTTGTCATTTGCTGGACCCCTGGCTTAGTGATCCTTCTTCTGGATGGATTGGATTGCAAGAATTGTCAGGTCCTGAAATATGAGAAGTACTGTCTGGCCTTGGCTGAGTGCAACTCGCTGGTGAATCCTATCATATACGCGTACCGAGATGAGGAGATGAGAAAGACGTTAAAGCAGATTTTGTGCTGCCTGTGCAGGAGTGACAGTGACCAGCAGGGGGAGTCAGCCGTCGTTGAGTTCAAGAACAGGGACAGTAGCAAGTCCAAACAGAGCTCTCTGAGACGACCTCTGTTCTCCTTGTCAAGCACCTCTGCATAGTGCTGTTTTGTGGATGACCATTTTGTTGTCATTGTTCATTGACAAGAATCATATCCCAAAGGAGAGCATCTAAGCACTTTCCATGTTTATATTGTAGAGTATCCTATGCATTTCTAGTTTTCTAAAATCTAAAAATTAATAGAACCAAGGAAGGTAAAGAGAATAATGGGCCTTATACACAAATTTTCTTAAATGTGTTCTTCCATCTAGCATAAAACCTGTACTGGTGGATACAAATCACCTTAACATTGCATAAGTGGGTTTTAATATGAATTGTTGGTGAATATGGCCCAGTGCTTTTCCCTTCTATTTAATGCTTCTCATATTTACCCAAATTTGGTGGGTAAATTCTCTACTCACTGACTATTTGGACAACCTGGATGCACAGTTGCAGCTGATTAGAGATGGTCAAGGTAGAGAATTGGAATTTGGGAAGCTGGTGTTGTATCCACTGGGTTATAAGTCAAACACCAACAGTTATCTACCCAGAAAGGTTAAAGCACCCAAATGATTCTTTCTGATGACATGATTTATGGAGATGCCGATGTCATGGAACTGGCAAAACTTTAACAACAATGGAATCGCTGTGCTTGATTGCACTGCAAACTCATCTGACCTGAACCTTATATGCAATCAAAGTGGTACCGTCTGAGAAATCAGAGGTACGAGATCCAATAATGTTAGGGAAGGCTGCTTTGAAAACAATCTGAGCTTTGCAAACATCTCAGCAGTGTCACATAAGGGTTGCCTCCATGCCAATGCCACAATGGATTTCATGCAAAAAGGTAGCCCAAACATGTATTTAGTGTATGTAAACATACTGTACCTTTTATACGACTAACATTTTTGTAATAAAAATCTGTTTTTCATTGACTGTATGTGATATTTGTGAGATACTGAATTTGGGGGTTTTATATATTGGTCAGCCCTGTTCCATTACAGTTAACCCAAATAATGGACATAGCAAATATTTTACTTAGTGTTTAATGTGTTTACAATTTCCAATTGAATTACTGAAATTAATAAACTTTTCTGGGTAAGCCCAGTGTGAGAGCAGATCCCCCGTTCCAAGGGATGTGATCAGCATAATTATTCACGTTAAATTGTTGAATGAAATACTTATCAATTTGAAGTGAAACTCATTTTTTTTGGGAACACTTTTTTACAGGAAGATGCCAGGTTTAATGTGGGTACCCCTGAGTGACCAGTAAAGCTAATTCTTATATTCTAGCAGCTTCTCAGGTAATGCATCGCTAATGCTTGTTTTAAGACAAATCTTCACTTTTCACGTCAAGCATTCCTTTTAAATAGATTAAAAAAAACATTAAAATGTTTTAGGGCCTTTGTTTGATTACGTATTCTTGCTTTATTCGCTTTTTCCCCAGGCAACGTTACTTTTAAATATAAAGTGACTGGTGCATGGTGTGTAATGAGATTGTAATGAGATTATAATACAATCACATTTTATGAAATATTAAAACCTTCAACTGTTTAAAACATTAAAACTAGTTGTATGTATGTGTATAGACCGCAGTAGTAAATTCCTAGTTCATAATAACTGTAAATAATAAATATGACACAATGAATTTGAATAATCTAACACTATTAGTACACAAATATGTTCACCAGAACAACCAAAAATGCACTGGTTAATGCATTTCCAAAATAATTTCACTAAACATCAGATGTTTTAAGTATTTCCAGGCGCCTGTAACAACATAAAAAAGGGTGCAAGGTTCTTTATACATTTTTTATTTTTTTTTTGTAAGTCACAATAGCATAGTTGTAGTGACTAAAGGTCATTGTTCCCATTAAAACAAGCAAATAAACACCCCCAAAATAAACACCCCAAAATGATAAAAAGCACACTAGATTATTTTATTAGTTTTTTTTTTTGTATTTCTAATAAGGAACACTACAATTTTCTCATATTTTTTTCTCTTACTAGAACAGTTCTAAAGTTGAGGTATAAAAGGATTTTACAGACTGACCAGCCTGAAAACAGAGGGATTTATATACAAGAAAATGGAGAGAGAGAGGTAGAGAAGAAAAAGAATGGGGTGAATAAAGAAGAAAGATGAATGAAAGGAGGGAGACACTAAGAGATTAATAAAACCAATATAAAAAATGCTATTGATTCAGTTCTGATTTGGTGCAGGGGGAGCCACTTGAACAGTGCAGAGACCTAGCCGTTTGTTAAGTTGAGGTGTAGCCAGATGAAACGCAGGCTCTATGACCATGATCTTTTTTTTTGTAAAAAATAAAATAAAAAATACTGTACCCACTTTGCCTAGACCCAAAACTACAAAGACACAAAACACTTAAGACAAAAAAAGAAAGGTGATAAGATGTGTTCATTTAAGAGCTCTTCACATCAGAATTCACAAATGAAAGCTACTCTCTTCTTCAGACGTGTAGAAGTTATGCATCAGCTACATTCTACAGAGTAGTGTAGTTATTTTGGGTTTTGGCCTGTGGGGAAAGTATTGCTACAGTGCATGTGTAGTAGTATTATTTATTTTAAAGAAAAGCCTAATCTGTGAGTGTAGAAAGTGTTTCTCACTGCACCAAACTCAAACTTTCCACAAAAAAAAACACACTAAATAAGCAAAAATAAAAATCACTCCAAAATCCACAGTTCCAACTTAAAAACTAAGCTGTTGAATTAAAATATATTTTTTTAAAAGAATAAACAATTGTTGCTCTACCACATATGCAGAGAAAAGGCAAAAACAAACCAGGCAACTCAAAGAGAAAAGAAAGAACTGAAAATGTATATAAAAAGATATAATGTTGAAACATTCCACAATCTGTACAGTGACATCCACAGACGACTGGTAGAAAAAAAATTATAATTTTGGTGTAGTAACAGCATTACTTGTAAAAGATAGCCTTATGAAACGCTTTTTAAGTAACAGTAAAGAACAGAGGACACCAAAATCTGGCTAATACTTTGAAAAGCTCATCAGAGTTTGCTCATTTCTGAACAAAACTCTAATTTACATTTCAGTGTCCCTTGTGTTATATGTAGAATTTTGTCATTCATATATCAACACTATGGTTCTAACATGACTCTTTTAATAAGTTGTTAACAAAAAGACATAAGAGAAAATAAAAATGTGGAATATGTTTCTGTATAGGCTCTTGTCTTGAATCACCACATACCCAGTGCTGCTCTTTTTGGTTCATTTTCAAAGGAGAGAGAAAAAAAAGCCCTTGTTTGAGTGGCCTAGATAACAGACAAAGTGTGGAGTTCCCGCCGTGGGGTCAGCTGTGAGAACTAGAGCGACAGCTTGCCTTCTTGTGGAATGGATGCCGTCATTGCACACATGATACAATCAACTCAAAGCACAGGGGGTGAGTGATCAGACAACCTTTCCCTACACCTCTATCCCCAAGACCACCCATAACAAAAAACATCCCACCCACCTCCATCCCATAGACCAAGAGTGACAATGTAAGAATCTCTCTCTCAAACACACAAACATGTGAGCCACCCCCACCCCCCCCCCCCCCCCCCCCCCACACACACGCACGCGCACACACACACACACACACACACCTGACAAATCTCAGCTCCCCCTGTTGTAACTCTTAACTAACAGACACCACAGTTTCGTCATAATAATTACATATCTGAAAACATTTTTGGTTTGGAACAATACAGGTAATGACTAATTGGTCATCTGTGGTCTCCTGTATGTTATGAAGGGGGAGAGGGGTGGGGAGATCAGATGCAGCTCAGTCTGGGAACCCTAAACAGAAACCATTCGAGAACAGAATAGAACAGAAACACCAGCCAGCAGGATTTTAGTGTCAGTACAGTGTGTGCATGATGATTTTTTTTTTTCTTTTTGGTCTGTCATTATTAGTACCATCTCAAAAATGTGTCGCAACTTCTTTTTCCAGAAGTAGTATAAAATTGGAGTAAAGTTAACAATGAACAGATGGGTGATGAGCAGATCCAATGAACACCACAAAAAACACAGACGTCCACATGCATGGAAGACAATTACACATTGCATTCTTCTGGTCTTAAACCATCACCCATTCAATCTTCCACATACATCTCCTCTCCCCTTTAGTTTGTACTCAACTCTACAATGTTCTTTTTTTGTATTTGGTAGTTGGGGCATTAAAATGAGAGAAAAAAAAAACATTACACTACATTTATTTTTGACAAGAATAACTAAACATAAATCCAAGGATTACAAAACAGTACTGAAGATTAGTGACCACGATGGCTGCTCAGTGTGTGTGTGTCTGTGTGTATCAGTGTATGTGTGTGTGTGCATGACTGAAAAAAAAAAAAAAAAAATTCCATTTCATTAGAAGGAACCGATACAACACCCTCCACAGCACTTTCCTGTCTTGTTGACAAGTGAGCGAGATGTCTAGTGTCTGACACACGTCCTGCCGAGACCCCCAGCTCTCCCTTGCTTTTTTTTCTTTTGCAAAAAGAAACGACCATCCTATGCTCTGACCTGCATCATATGGAAAAGGTCCAATACCTGGGAAAAAAATTCTTGTGCTTAACACATTTTCATTAATTGTCAACTGTTGTAAACGCAGTGTGTGTATGTGTGTGTGGTTGTGTACTGTGTTGTGGGTGTCCATTTACAAGCATCAAGAGGTTTGATAAAAGTACTTTAAACAACCTTATTACAATACTAAAAGGTTCGGTAGACTTACATAATAACAGTGCTACGTTGAGCTTTTTTTTCCTTTTCTTTTAAACCTTTTGAAACGCCGTTAAAAAAAGAACTGACTTGCAACAAGCAGAACAGGATGTTGGGAGATCTTGCATGAGTGGTCAGTCTGTAGGTTTTTGAGGTTGTTCTCTGTGAGGAAACGGAAAGGGGTGACCACTGTTGGACAGCACTTTGGTACAAGCGTGGTGGTAATGGTGTCGGCGGCCGGTGGGTGGGGGGAGGGGGGGTGTGGGTGCCTGTCTGTGGGACACTGGGGGAGTGTAAGGTGTCCACTGTGACTGGAGGGAGCTGCCGAATCCTCCTCCCCGAGGCAGAAGGGCGTCTCTGATACTCAGCCGCCTGCTGGTTCCACCCTCAGAATTGAATGCAGAAGTCCAGAGAGGGTGATGCCTTATTTGTAGTGCTTTTGAGTGTCTGTGTACATGTAGGACTTATGGTTGTGTGGCTGGGTGGGTGATAAGCGAGTCTGATCATCTCGGGTCACTGGTCCTGGTCGTCGATGGTAGACTGTCGTCACACTGCGCCCTGCTGCACTGCATGTGGCTTTTGGACTCACAGGTAGGAGCCATGTTGTGTGTGTACACTTCCTCTCTCTCCCCTCTGTATGAGGAGGGGTGTCCAGCATTGTAAGGTTTGCCTTCACTGAAGAAGGCAGTCCTGTTGTCATGGTTACTTGGGCTCTGCTGTGGTCCTCCAAATGAGCGAGCGTTGAACTTTTCTGTGCTTTTCCCCCCTATCATGCCTGGCCCGGTGGGATCGTCCAGATGGCTCATGGGTAGGGTTGCTCTTGAGGTTGGGCCTTGGGATTAACAGGTAGCAGGGGTGGAGCGGGGGTTAGAGCAGGGAGAGGGCAGTGTGGGAGAGAATGTCCAATGGCAGGAGAGTTACAGGTTAGGAAGATGGAGTCGGGTGCATGTGTCAGCGGTGTCTGTGCGAGAGTACGAAGAGGAGCATGTGTCTTAGTTGGAGGTGTCTGAATGGATGCTGCCAGGGGGCCCAGGTGGAGAGGTGACTGAGGGGGGGTTGGTGGTGTCCTGCCAGCTGTTGTTAGCCTGAGGGAAGGGGGTGGAGGTCAATTAACACAGACTAAGAAACTGTTTGAGTCATCAAGACAATAATTTTGGCAGCGGTCAGAAAGCCAATATATTTTCTACCGTCCTCATATCGCCTTAGCGTGTTTGACAAGGGATCTGTGAGTGTATGTGTAAACTTATTATGTGTGTGAGTGCGAGCAAGCGTGTGTTACTCACGTCCAGGCTGTGTGGGGTAAAAAGGCCACTTCCTGACAGCTCCTCATAGCCGGCCGTCAGGTGTGTAGCACGGTGCAGGGTATCCACCTGTCAAGCAATGACAAAATGTTAATTTTGCATGCAACAGCATTATAGAAAACAGCATTTCTTCCTTTTCTCTTAATCTCTTAATAATGAAGTTAAATCAGATCTGACCAGAGGCCCAATCCTAACAAATTTAAATTGGATGTGCAGCAATCAAGCAGTAAACTAAACTCGAAACAAAAAATTTCAGCGCAACTTACTGAGTGAATCTCTATATAGAAAGAAAGTCTAAGCCCTATTTGAACCAATTCTGTAGTACAGTACAAACTGCAACCACAAGTATTTTAAGTCAGAAATCACGCAGTAAGGTCTACCTACTGCCTCTTACATGAGCCATTTGATAGCTGCTTGTAATCTTCACCGACAGACGCTGCCAACAGGGAGAGAATAAGAGCCTTATGGCTGAACCATACCAACATTAACCATTTATCTGGGTTACCACTGCTGGGGGGTCCACATTCATGTTTCACACTCTAAACAAATTATTGCTCTGCTGTCACCCAGTAATCCATCTAATTTAAAAGGTGAAACAAACAAACACACACACAAAAATCCTCTCCACACTGTCTAGACTTGGCAGTGGCTCTGAAGGCACCATAAATCTCGTCTGGGTCTCAATAGGGGCTTCAGTTTCATCCCATTCTCCGTCTCCCAGCAGGGGCAGATTAAATGCTTAAAGGGCCGCGGAGTTCAATGCTCTGCCTCGCCTTGCGCAGATTGCTGCCTAGCGCTTCCTCAGTGACGAAACGATAAAAAACCCATTTCTTTACGGCAGAACGGCTTGTCAGCATTTTTAAGAGAGCTGTTTATCCAAATCAAGGCCTGTATTTCACGTTTCGCCAGAGAGATTGGGCACCATGGCCCTGGCTGTCCCTCAGAAAGCAAGCGCCACATTTGTCTGTCCTGCTACAATGCATTGCGAGTTCAACCCAACCCAGCACGTCAAATAAATCCATTTAAGGCTGATCAAAATAACATGTTTGTGAATAACAGCAGAGGCTCTAGTCATACAACTTATCCACCACACTAGGAGAACAGAGAGAGAGCGAGATAGAAAGAGAGCCTGAGCAAGAGAGAGAGACAAAAAAAAGACTTTTGGGTGAAATGGAGAAGATAAGGGTTAAGATGGAAAATCAAAACTGAAATAGATGAATACAGGGTCTCACAATCACATTCAGCTTGGATCCAGTGGGACAGCAACACAACATCTTTGGGTGCTTCAGGCAGACTACAAACACTACTAGACTGGGGATCTGTCGGAGCTACAGGGAAGGTGAATGGGGGTGGGGCATCAAGGGGTCTGGACACATCTCATGATGCGGGACTAAGGGCAAACGGTGCAGGCAGAGGTTGGTGACTGACTACAAAACTGCCAGGGAGGTACAGGGACATAGGAGGGGGATTGGAGAGACGGGTGGACGGTATATCGATGCAGGCTCACTGGGGGCATCCTCAGAGCATACCTGCTGCTGGAGAGAGGGGGTGACAGTGAGGCCCTCCCCGTTGAGCGAGCGCAGGCCCAGGTAGGCATCTCCTGTGTGAGAAAGGCTGTACGAGCCCGACGATCCTGCAGGTAACACATGCAGCCTGTCAGGCACGCCACTATGGGCTTGGTGAGCGAAAGGGGGGTGGGGTGGGTGATTGGGGGCTCTTGAAGTGGTGTGATGTTACACACACCACTGCTTCTGTGTCCTAACACTGCCTACCATCAGGCAACCAGGTCACATTTAAGTTGCAAATCTGTGTGACCTGACCCGTTTGTAAAAAAACGCAAGTAAAATAACTGAAAAAGAGAGAGACTCCTGATGCTGTGATACGTCTGTTCACTCGCCCATATCTTCGACATTTTGTTAGATCTCGTATCTCAGCCGGGGACTATATCCCGTTGATTCAATGACAGGGCTGAGGAAATGAAATGTCGGATTATGTCCGATAAATAACCAGTCATGACATGGCATGGTCTTCCATGCAGAGGAGAGATATGACATTAATACTGAAGTCACCTACCTTTGCCTTTTTTTTGCATCCTGAGCATATAGGGCTAAATTTCACTATCTACATGTGCGTATCAGTAAGTGTTTAGTTCTCTTTCTTGTGTAGACAAAGGCTTAAAACAGACAAAAAAGGTTGGGCCAGTGCTGCTACAACAAAAGATGAAAGAACAAACAAGTTTCAACCTAACTTATATGTGAAATGTGTAAAACATGTAAGAGGTGAAAACGTTGTTTTGACTGAATGGCATTCTGAAGACATTTATTCCGTTAGCTCACCACCTTAAAAAACTAGCTTACACAAACAACTCTACCAGTGCTTGAGAGAGTATAAGAACCTTATCATGCCTTTCTGACAGTTGATTTATTCCTGAGAAATGAGTGTCACGACCTGTTGCCACATCATATCAGAACCAGTGCACATGGCAACTTTATGTTTAGTTCTGAGTTGGCAGTTTCTCAAAAACATTTTCCTGGACATCATAAATACGGCACAATCATTTCCAAATACACTACTTGTGAATGCAAAAAAAAAAAAGAGACAAAACAAATTCACTGCCAAAAGCAAAAAAAACTAACAAAAAAAAAAAAAAATACAAGCAAGCACACACATAGTAAAAAAATGATGTTAGGACATGGGGGACAGATGGGTGAGTGGTTGTAAAATCTGGATATAATGGTGAATGTAAGACAATGACACTAGATTGTATGCACAAAATCAAATTTTTAGGTTAAATGCATGCAAGTCCAAGTGCAGCTGCGGCTACTCTACACACTAAGCCAATGTATCATGCACGTGGTCCTGACTACATGAGTGGGTGGGAGGCTGAGCGGGGGGAGGGCGGGCGGGGTTGTGTGTCTGCACTAGAAGTTGAGAGGGGGAGGTGGAGCAGACAGTACCTGAGTTGGGCGTCGCCGGAGAGTTAGCCTGGCTGGCCTGCGCCGACACATTGGCAGCGTCCACTGCCGTTTTTACCGCGTACAGGTTCGCTTCCTCCTGGAACTTACCAATGTTCTTCTTGTACCGAATTCTCTTGTTGCCAAACCAATTAGAGACCTACAGATGAGGAAGCGAAAGGACACATGAAGACATTTAATGCCCCCATGCACAAAGAAGCCATACATTTTTGCAGGGTTTTGGGCCCCCAGGAATCTACTCCTGTGCCCCTAAGAGAGTAAGTGATTGGCTCTATGAGAGCAGTTAATGCAGCGCTAGATAGGATTAAAGCAACGGCAAGCACCCAGGGCTCCCTGTGCATGAATGCGTTCGGACCTGAGAGACGGTGATCCCGCACTTCTTGGCCAGCTCCTCCTTGGCTTCCTCACTGGGGTAAGGGTTGGACAGATGCGAGTAAAAGTACTCGTTCAGCACCTCCGTCGCCTGTTTATTGAAGTTACGCCTCTTGCGTCTGACGAGAAAGAAAAACAACAGATAGGGGGGCATATTTGAAGGACGCATCTTTAAAATGCCTTTGACAAAAGGCATTTCTGAGAGGAGTACAGACTGTGAAAGAGTATCTGATAAGTCTGCATGGTGTATTAGAGAGCAAAACATTAACACATGAATGAAAACAACTGTTATTACAGGTCATTCAATAATATGAAAAAATGTGAGATCGTTCAAGGAATTATATTTTAATGACATGCCTGCCAACGTTTTAAACTCTTTCACTCACCTGGCGTCCAAGAAGCGGGAGCGCAGGATCATGACGGCCTCGCAGGTGCTCTGCTTGAGCTGCATCTGGATGGAGCTGAACTTGCGGTGAATGATGCTCACCATGCGCTCGATCTCCTTGGGCGAGATGGGCCGTGTGCGGGACTGCTCCCGCAGCAGATTCATGACATGGTTGGTGAACTCACTGCATGCCTGGGGTGGACAAGGAAGGAGAAGGGGGGGGGGGGGACACACGTTACAATGGAACACTTACTGTCCACTTCCCATTTATCTATATGACCTCTATGGGCAGCAGTTTACGCCAGTCATGGTTCAAGGACCAGGGTCGTTTCAAATTGGCTGGGAAGCCAATATACCCAGGTCACGCTGAGAGTTAAAAAGACAGCCTAATGGGAATTT
The DNA here is from genome assembly GCA_017657215.1 of Limnothrissa miodon. Lineage (NCBI taxonomy): Eukaryota > Metazoa > Chordata > Actinopteri > Clupeiformes > Clupeidae > Limnothrissa > Limnothrissa miodon. The sequence goes on along the minus strand of JAGFZM010002108.1, from coordinate 240,491 downwards.
TCAGTTGGGTGTATTACAGTCAACCCCCAAAGACCTGGCTGTGGTACACAATGTATTGATTATTTTTAACCAATAATTAACAAGAACTGCTGGTGGTTGGTAAAACAGGTTCAATGTGGAAACGTTGATTTATTTGGAAGTGATTTCAGAAGAAAAAAAAATAGCACACCATGCTGGATTTCCCTGTCTCAACAGGTTCTGGGTCTCTAATCTGTCACTAGAACAGAATGATACACATCATTCCAGGAACTACGCAATTGGTGCAACCACAATACCTCCGTGATAACACATACAAGTCGTTGATGTCATGTTGTGACTAGCTCCTGTTCCAACACTTGAAATGCCTTACCTGTTCATACTTCTCCAGCTCGGAGTGGTAGATCTGACGAATCTGGGCCAGCTTGGCCCTGTAGTCCGAGTGCTCAATGCTGCCGTCATTGGGAGATCCACCTGCAGCAGCAGCAGCGGCTGCAGCGGCTGCTGACCCACCGCCCTTCTCTGGGCCTGACACACCCTCGGCCAGCAGCATGTTGTCCAGGCGCATGATCTGGGGATCTGGGGGGTCCTCCTCCTGAACGCCGCGGATACTGAGAACTGTGGGAGGGGCAGAAACAAACAGGCACAGACACAGAGTCAGAGGAAAGAAATGCACAGCCATGCACTGTGTAAATAGATGTGGTCATAGTGGCTGAAGTCGGTTTGTCATCATGCACACTATAGCCCATTCCAGACACTGAATTACGGATGTTACAATACGGTTGATTCAGACATGACTAAAACAGACTAAAACTCGGGTTCAGCTCGATTGCAACTTCACACTACACCCGGATGGCTGACATGAGGGTGCAGAACAACCATTTCTGTTGTCATGATACAAGTCCTATGCAGCTTCAAAGCAAATAACATTTAAAGGGATAGTTCGTTTTTTAACATATTGAGCCCCTTTCACAGGTTGTCTAAAATGAAATAAAGTGGTTGCCAATCTTGATGATTGCTCCTGTCTCGGCTATTTGGGAAATATAGAATCGCCTCTGCCTGCCTTTAAAATGGCTAGCAATGGGCATGTGTTGTTTCTATCCTTAAAACACTGGTTTTTAAAAAAGTGCTACTCATGGAGTGATTAATTGCGCTTGCTGATGTTCCAACCCAAGTATCGTAGCAAAATAAAATAGTTTCTGTCATGTTTTATTTGCCATTTTGTAAGTCCCATAGGGATCTATTTGCTCCGTCATATAAACAAAGTGCCAAATAAAACATGACGGAAGCTTTATTTCGCTACGATACATGTTTTGGAACATCATTAAGCACCACTAACCACTTGGTGAGTAGCACTTTTTTTAAAACCAGTGTTTTAAAGATAGAAACAACACATGCCCATTGCTAGCCATTTTGAAGGCAGGCAGAGGCGATTCTACATTTCCCAAATAGCCGAGACAGAAGCAATCGTCAAAATTTCGATGTCAACCACTTTATTGCATTTTAGACAACCTGTGAAAGGGGCTTAATGTGTTAAAAACCGAACTATCCCTTTAAGATCACAGCACTTTCAGAGCTGATCTTGCATGGGGTCGCAAATGATAGAATAAATGCAAGCATTCACATTGTTTTGTCTGCCATGTGTATGTGGAAGAGGAATGCAATGCAGAACAACCATTTCGGTTGTCATGATACAAGTTTTATGTCGGCTTCAGGAAATAACAGTTTTTTCTGTATGTGTGAAAACATCTTATGATGGTACAGGGAAAGCAGAAATCATTGATAATACTCGCGATAATATTGCATTTCACAGGATTTTTTTGGGTTACAATTTGCAAAGGTGGCCAATAACATTTCCCACTTCCGTACTCCACAACACCTTGTGAGAAGTGCATGGGGGGGGGGGGGGGGGGCCGTTTTTTTTTAAACCAGCAGGGGTCAGCAGAGCCCCTTCCAGCAGGTAGCCAGCCAGAAGGGTAATGCATGAGGCATGAGTCGGGTAATAGGAGTGCATGTGCTGTCACTACGAGCAAGACCAACCATAAGTACCGCCTACAGCCACCGCACTCTACCAGTGTATTAAAACAGGACCTCTGTCAGCTCCTAGCCAGCCACTCATCTCTCTCTTCTCCACTTACACTCTCTCTCTCACACTCACACACGTGCGTGTGTGTATGTACAGTATCTACCTGACTACATACAACATACTTATTGATAAATTTGAACCTCTATAGCCTATAGACCACCTATAGTGACTACAAGATCTTCCTGACAGCAGGAGTGAGTGCCATAATGCCTTTTATTTAGAGGGCATTGTCAGCTGATGTTCTGAACGTTCCAAACACATCTGCCATGGGACTGGTTCAAAGGCAGTCAGATGTTTTGTGGGTGCCATGTTTAATACCCAATTTTATTAATATGATCAGTTAGAGCTGTAAAACCCATCTCATTTCAAGGACTTAATTCCTTATGAGACTCTCAACCAGGTCACTTGATGCAGTATATTCCAATTGATGGCCCCAAGTCAGCTGAGTGCCAAGCGAGTCGGTTGAGTCAGTATATTCCAATTGCTTTCTAAAGTAAGGGAAGTAGACATAATTCACCAATAATAGGGTGTGCATTATTAGACTACTATGGCTCTTTGACTTAGAAACAATGGATTTTATTATTACTATTATTATTATTAATTTAATAATAGCCGTGTTGTGTCATAGCTGTTTTCAGTTCAGTTAGCTGGCTCCACAATATTGTTAATAATCAAATCTCTACTAATCATTTCAAAGTTTGTAATGTAACATTTTGTATTATGGTAAACCATAACATTCATAGGCCTGTATTACCTATTTGTTTCGACACGCCATTTTCATTCTATTGCCCAATGGAATAGAATGCTGTGCAAACATATGACGGGTATTAAACTTGGCACACATGATTTTAGTTAGTGAGAGATTCACAATGTTCAGCTCTGGGAGGCCTTTACTCAGTGCAATACAGAGTGGCCTTTTAGAGAAATGCCACTATGTGAAATGTAAATGAAGTTGTGAGATTTGGATCGATATTTTAAAAACAGAAACTTGTGCACTGGAGCACACCGATGCACCATCTGACCCAATGGGCTACCTGTTGGCACTGTATGACTAATTAATTATGCATCAGTCAACAATGGTGTCTTCTGTCTGCAAGATGCTTTTAAAATGATTACAACCAAAAACAATCTGCCAGCTGGTATGCAAAATCTAATTCGTCACTAAATCCATCACTTTTAACACCTTGCTAACAATTTCTTTAGATCTGAAGGATTGTATTGTTTTCTGAAGCATGTTATTTGTATTGTCTATTAATGACTGCTCAACATAAAAGTTGATCGTGACACCCTCCCACCCTCTAGCCTAAATCATAAAAGCCTTGACTGCACAGTGCAGTGTGTATAGGGAGAATGCCATTTCTCTTGCCCACTGCTTTGATTGAACTTGGTGTAACTTGATATAAAAGGACTCCCAGATTGAACTTACTGGTGAATGATGTTTTAGCCATTTTTTTTTTAAATGAAATTTTCCCACTATAGCTGCATCTGAGTAGAAGGGTGTGGTGACTGTGCCACAAAAACCCTGTGGACACAAACTGCATTAAGGCATCAAATCAACTGCATTAACCCACCCGGTTTCTGTAGGGCATGAGATAAACGCACAGCAGAGACAAGGGCTGCATTGTTTTAACAAAGAATGAATTCCAAAAATACAACACGCTGCCAAGCACTCAGGCAGTTCACTGCTTGGCCGCAGCTGAAAGTGTGGGCAACATCTACAAAGGAGTCAGAGGACATGTAGACCTGCTTGTTTTTTTGGGGAGGGGGGGGGGCCTTTTTCTTTTTTTTTCCCCTCCCCCTTTACCGGTCTACACAGTGAAGCCCTCTTCTTTTTCCAGCTCTCTCCTGACTTTGAAAATGAGGCATAAAGACAAAGAAATGAAGGAAAAAAAAAAAAAACACTTCCCTCCCAAACCCTGCACCCAATCCCTTCTCTACCCTCTCTCCCTTTCTTTTCTCTCTCTTTTTCCTTTACTCAGGTCTATTTCCCTCTCCTTACTTGTCTTTACTCCATGTTTTAGTGCTCCCTCTCTTTTGCAAGTCTTCTCTCCCCTTCTCTCTCTCTCTCTCTCTCTCTCTCTCACTGAGCCACATTCCTGCTCCCTGTTACTCCCCCTCTCACGGCTCAGGAATGCGGCAGACCCAGCCGACTGAACTAATGACCCCGATTTGCCCATCCCTCTCTCTAGCTTTTTGGCTCTTAGGTCCACCAGTAAGCAGGGGAGCACTTAACATATGCAAGGGGTGCTCAATAAGACCTGGGAAAATAGTTGATCACAAAGTATCAGTGGAGTTTTGTACAAAGTTCCCCACAGTGTGTGTGTGTGTGTGTGTGTGTGTGTGTGTTTAAAAACTCTTAGGAGCTTGGCACTGGCCTCATCAGTCTCTGGCACCAACTTCAACAGTGCCTGTCCCAGACTTCATTCCAGACTAACGGCTTCCTGTTTCTGCACGCCAAGGCATGGCAGAGGCTTACCTTGCTGCCATCCAGCCCTGCAACACTCACCAGCATTCACTCCAAACCCAGAGGCTCTCACAGAACCCCATCCCTCTTATCCAACCCTCCTTAAACACAAGCACCCCCTCCCCCATCACACCCCTGTGGTCCCCTAATGCCCACTGATAGGCTCCAATTACACCAATTAAGCAGTGAAAAGCTAATAACAACACATAAACACACTGTTTACTCAAAGGGTTAACAGCTTGATTGAAGAGAATGCTTGTGAAGTCTCTCTTTGGTGTCTTTTGGGGCACCTTCAACTCACACTGATAAGACTGTAAAGCCATTTTGAGAAGACATACAGAGGGCAAGGCCAGAGGGTAATAAAGGCAGTACTAAAACACAGGGGAGATTAGAATTTGATGGGGAAAACACATTTTTCAAGTGTGTGTGTGTGTGTGTGTGCCTGCCTGCCTACAAGCGCAAGCATTTCTGAAGCAATTCATAAAAGCTGACCGGCTAAATCATGGTAATTAACATAGTTCATTAATATAAACACAGTAACATGCTAATGAGTTAATGTACGTTTTAATGTGCTGCATCTGTTAAACCAACGCTGGTTCCTCTCCATTTAACGCACCGTGGCTTGGAAAAGCCGCCGTATAAAACCTCTCCTACTCCTCCTTACAACCTCTTAAAACATCTTAAATGTCAGGACTGGAATTTGCACAACAGGGACTGGATTAGAGTCAAAAAGAAATTAAGATGAAAATCAGGGGGGGCATTTTAGGGCCCATAAAAAGACAAAACAGAGGTAAGTGCAAAGAACCCCCTCCCACAAACACACACACACACACACACACACACACACACACACAGACACACAGACACAGACAGAGGCTGAAGCACCTCCAACCTCTGGGTTAGTCTGAGGTATGCAGCAGCACAAGCAGTGGGAACTGGAGAGCTGCTCCATAAAATATTCAGGGTAACCGGCTGGGTTTTGACTGAATCCATAATCATCCTCTCTCTCTCTCTCTTATCCAGCAGAGACAAGCAGGCAGGGAGAGAGCGGTAGCAGTGGTGGTGGCGGGCAGGCGCGCTGGCGGGCCTTTGTGTTGGTGCAGGTGGAAAAGCAGGTAGACGTGTTAAGTGCAGGCAGAGCAAAGCAGGAGTGAGGAGAGAGACAGAAAGAGGGTGTGTGTGCGTGCGTGCGTGTAGCGCCCACAGCAAGTGTATTAATGGCGGAGTGTGCTTGGTGCTGGGAGCACTGTATTAATGGCCCCTGTTTTTCAGTGCATTACTGGAGAGACACAGTCCATCACGGCTGGGCTCACAACACGGCACATGCTCAGCTCCGCTACTCCCCACTGCCCTCCCCCCGCTCTGTCTCTTTCCCTCTCTCCCTGCATCTCTTACCACTATCTCTCTTGTTCTATATATCAGTGTATGCTCTCCATTTTGCCCTGCTACCCCCCTCCCCCCTCTCT
>JAGFZM010002108.1:185942-229499 GCA_017657215.1 Limnothrissa miodon | reverse complement strand
CTTAAAGTTACAGGCTGGAATAAGCCCACATACACACACACACAGACCTGGTGAGCTAATCACAGCCAGCAACACATAATGTGAGCACATTTTGCCTTCATTAAGAATTATATAATTTACCAGTCTTTTGTTTATTTATTGCTCTGAGGAGCAAACACTGAAACTGCCTGCAATAGCCAAGGCCACTGCCACGTGGAGGTTGTACTGATTCAGCGCCTTGCACAGAAAAGAAAGAAGCTCTCTGACTCATCACTCACTACCCTGCGCCGCCATCCGCAACTCTCCAAGGCCCTTACCCCACCGGGGTTAAACGCAAAAATCAAAGTGAATGATATTAGGTAAAGAAGACAGTAGGGGTTGCCACAGAAACGGGGGCAAGCCCAAGGCCTTCCACCTTCCCCTTCCAACCGCTCCGTCTTCATTCTACCCATTCAAATTGAGGGGAAGGCAAAAACTGTGGGTATTGACAGGATATCCATGATCAGGGCGGATGCACTTCACTTAAACATTGTAATTCGACATGAGGCTGATGGTGGAGTGACTGGAGGACATATATATGAATTATTTGTATCTCTCTCTCTCTCAAAGAATATAGTACATGTCAGAAACAATGTTAGGTAACTTAAATAGAAAATCATCCCTTTTGGGGGGCTGTATGGCAAATGATCTGCTAGCCAGCCAATGATGCAGAGTGGCTAACAAGATGAGAACACTCAGGCTGACAGTTTATTGGAAAGGGATTTTCTACAGTATGTAATGCTAAGCTTGAGAGCAAGCATTGAATCAGCGCAAAGCGTGCCAGTGAGCAAACAAATCTCAAACAGCTCAATACTTTTAACGAGGCAAAGCCTCATTGAGACAAGCCCAACGTGCTCGGGGCTCAGTGGAGAGGCTCGACAAGACAATGGTGATGGGCCAAAGAGGACCACCGACGGGCCACAGGAAAACTAATACAACACAACTCCCAATTCCAACAGCTGCAGATAAATTCATTCTCCATTCAGTAGGATCGATAGCTCATCAATACCAGACCTTAAGGAATCAATACACAATCAGGGCAAAGGCCGGGCAGATCTCTAAGGACCAATGTATCTGGGGGCTGGAGTTCAGTTGGCCAAATGTTGCCGTGATGGCCTTCCCGACATCCAGGTTGGGGGATTGCGGGGTGGACTCACCGGTCTTTTCTTTGATCTCGCACAAGACGCTGAAGAGGGCTGGCTTCATCCTGTGGCAGTTCAGTGCATGCTTCCTACAACAGAGAAGGAGAGTGTGTTAATAGTAAACCGTGCTGACCAACAAACCCTCACTTCAAAAATGATAACCTATGTTAACACCTAGAGCTTGTGTTTACCACTGGTGTTTAACTGAATTCTGGACAGACACATTTGATTGGGACGACCACAAACTCGGGACCATAAAGGGAGCTTGAGTGCCTGCCTTTAATGAGTCATGAACATGTCGATAATCCAGGCACATAGGGACAATACCAAAGTGACTCCCACAATCTCTTATTGCTCGGATCACAATGAAAGCAAATCCTTTTGGATTGAAAAAAAGCTCTTACGAAATTACACTTGGACTTTATTTCTTAGCAAGCATCCGCAAGCCTGCCAAACAAGCCAGAGCATTCCTAGCTCATCACAAAGGAATGAAACATTATGTGCCTCAGATTTATTCTCCAAAATAAGCAAGACCTGCATGGCTCTATATTTGCACTCTCTCATTCACCACAACTAAATGAGCTGTTAAATGAAGCATGCGTTTAATTTGTCTTGAGGGAGAAGCTCTGGTAAAGGACCCCCCCGCCCATCCCCCACCTGGCAGACCAGACACACACACACACACACAAACACACAAAACCCTGAGTGATGTCAAAGATAGGAGGACCGCCACTATATGAAAACACAGCAAATGACTTATGATGATGATGATTCAGACCACATCCGTGAAAAACTAAAATCTATTTTGCTGCCAAACCAGACGTCGGATGGCAGATTCGACATATCATCTTTAAAGTGCACACTCATACAATAAGAAATGACACAAATCACACCGATTTTTCAATTTAGATGTGACGTTGATGCTGTCCGAGGCACTTGTACAACTATCAATCAATCAAAGCTGTGCACTGAGATTTTGCATTTTCATGCAGCAATTAATTTAACATATGCTTAATAGACAATATTTTGCAAATTGAATCAATCTCAAAGGATTGCTTACTTTTTTGACTAAACAAATTAAAAGTAAAAAAACAAAAAAAAAACAAACAAAAAAAAGTTACTGGGGTATAATTATTAGGGTCGAATTTACTTTAAGAATTAAAATCTGCTTTCTCCTAATCATCTGGCGTTTTAAAAACCAATGAAGAGAAACGTAACACTGCGCAACACTTGAGACATCCTTTTCATTAGACTGTGTTGTGGCATCTTCTTTAAACAAGTCACATAATGGGCAGATAGAGACATGTTTTTGCCACACTACGCAGTGTGACGTGCAGGGTAGCAAACCACAACAAAATAAAAGAAACCCTCTACAGCATGACATTACTGACCGTACGGTCTTCAAACACCAACCTGGTTGTGTTGCTGTGCCTGTAAGGATCTCGGATGCATTTGGAAAGTTGTGCCTTTTAGTCCACCAATTTAACACCAAAACTGCTATAGCATTTTGTTACCTTGAATTATTGATATTTTAACCAATAATTCTCACCATCTGAAGCAACAGTTCTTGTATTTATAAGGTGCACCTTAAGATTCTCAATGCTTGCCTTGGCAGCCTATTATTTTGCAGCCATTGTCCCCAGCTCGGTGCTCTCTGTCAGTCCGCACTGGAGGAGTGACGACAGGAGGAACTGAGAACGATCTCCACAAATCTCCAGCCGAGTTTGTGCTGAATGCTCAATGACACCACGCTTCAAAACCGCCTCCAAAAAAATATCACAGCACATGTCTTTAAAAGCAAAAGGACGCCTGACAACCACGTCTCGTCTCACATCTACCCCCAGAGACTGGTAACCTTCAAGACATGAGTGATAATGTCAGTGTGTGTTTGGCTGCCGCAAAAATGTCACTTTCCCACTCGTGCTACGATGGAACCTGGCAGACCTACAGCGGTTTTATTCAGAAGCTGCTGAGCTTGGCCATTTCATATTTGGCCCTTGGTGTTGTTGCTGAGAAGGGAATGGGAATGTCGTCTACAGAGGAAAGTATTGAAGGTTTCCTATATTCTACCAAAATTTGAATAAATTATTATTACACTATTCTTAAATACTAGTCTAAAAACACAGGCTTTAGAAAGGTTTTTACATAAGTCCGATTTAGGGCAGGATTGTTCCTTCTATTAACGGTTATAATCTCACACTGGGTTAAATCACTTCAATATTCTGATTGACACAAGGATGCTTTCACCTCTGCAGCATTGTTGAGGATCTCATCTGAGGAACACAGGACCCAGGCCCATATGCTTCATGGTTCATACCCTCTAGCCACAGTAACCCCAAAGAGGAAAAGTAAGCATTGTAATCCCTTCCACTTCAGCTTTACATGACAGTTGAAAACTGAGAAGAATTTGGAGGAAAAAGAAAAAAAAAACCTCTAATTACACCTAATGATTCAAAACGTCAATACATCATGTCACACAAGTATGCACTCAGAAACAAAAACAAACAAAAACAATTGTACGTCATTCTGAAAAAAGAACAAAAAGAACAAATTCAGCCAATTGGACAGGTATCTTTCATTATTTCAATTCAAATGACCAATAGCAAAATCTATGAAAAAAATTACAGTGAAAAAAGCATGCCTTAGCAACAGCAATGGCAAATCTAACTATTAAGTCAGGTTCAGATCAAAGAGGTGTCACAGGGTTAAAAAGCAGGCCTAAATGTAGTGTGATAAATGTAACCTAATACATGAAAATAATGCAGGAGTTTTGACATGTTAGCCTCAGAGGAAACTGTGAGACACATGAATAACCAATTTGTTACAGTGTAAATAGCCATTTTATGTAGTGACAACCAACACAGCAAGTTGGAGCCTTTCAAATACAAAACTGGATTACTGTCTCAACTTGATTACCGAAGATATTTTTAATACAAGTTGTTCCAATGTCCTAAGACTCAACACTTTGTAGTAATAATAAAAAAAAAAGTTTCCTTTTTATGTGAAAAAGAACAAGAGAGAGCATATTGATTAGTCTACTTTTTAGACAACTGCAAAGAGCAATAAGACAACCTTTTAGGTCATAACCAAACTGATCTAGGGAATTTGGACTGGGAGAGACGATGTTTTCCCACCTTTTCCCCCTTTCTAACATTTGATTTATATCCCTCCCTGTCAGAGCACCAGAAACAAACCGTTTTTTATTCACAATCAACGATCAATGTCAACTTCAATGCGACCCAACATTCACAGTCTCCTGTGACTGTTTGCAATAATTTGTTTAACAAGGAGCGGTAATCCAGTCTGCAATAAAATACTATACTAGTTTGTCAGAGAAAAAAGTGAAGAGACAGAGGCATTAAATAGAATCAAACCTTGCCCTAATGACCCAACTCTGCATTGTCCAAAACTGAGTTAAACATGGCTGAGGACGCTCTGTAGTTTAATGTCCTGCAGTCAGATGCGTGCTACACAAGGGACAGAATGCACACAATCTATACACTGTATGTTCGGCATTCCTGTTCTCTCATTGCACTCAGTGCAAGAGACCAGGTTGCCTTTGGTATGGAGGTATGATCATGGAGGGGAGGAGGAGGTGGTGGGAGACGGGGGTGCTCATGCGGTCCTGTACTGACCTGTGCTGGAAGTTGAGCGGCAGGGCACCCCCCGCCGTGCCCCTCCCAGCTCCCCCTCCCTCATTGGGGTCGTCAGTTCTGCCCCACTGCGCCGGAGCCTCCTCTGGCCAGCATCTGGACACAGGGCAACAGGGTGAGAGATTGGGGGGCCCGGCTGGCAGCACCAGCTGTGCCGGTATCGCCCAGAGCCACCCAAACAGTACCTGGCAACGCTGCTGTGTGTATGTGCGCGTGTGTGTGTGGTGAGGGGTACAGCGAGGAATCCAAGAGAGTGGATGAGGAGCACTTAAATGCTCTCATCTGTTCTGCATGTGGGAGTAAGCTTCAGAAATTGCTAACACATTTGCCTGCCTTGAGTTCATACACTTGGAGGGAAAAGTAAGGGATGCTTCACATGAAAATGGAAAATAGTTCATAAGGAACAAATGTCCAACAGCTCATAAATAAATGCAGCTAGTGAACACTTCTCTTCGACGTTAAATTCAGATACATTTTATATATTATTATTATTTTGTTTTATTTATTCTAAATGATAGGCAATTACAATGTTTATGTATTGGTACATCTAGGGTGCATAACATATTGTACTATTCAGTTATACACTTTTCATTTCAGACCATTTACCATTTCAGAAATGGCCTTCACTGGCGCGTAGTTGTAGAGGCCAGCCTAGACCTAAGTGGCAGTGAGTTGGCTACACCAAGGGAGTCATCAAAATGGCAGGCACCGCATTACTCCCCAGGTGCGAGCGAGGTGCAGTTTTGTACTAAATCCAATATTGAATGAGAAGGAGAAGACTTTCATAAAAGACTCAGTGTGACCCCAGATGAACCCAAGCGGACTGTCTCAGCTGACTGGTTCTCATGACCAGACCATGCTGTCCAGTAAGCGCCTAAGACAACCTAAGAAACAAAGCAGACTGCAAGGCCAAGCCATGTTTACATGCATGAATTCCATATGGTCTAATCCTATGAATGACACACTAACTAATCCCATGACAGATTTCTAAGGAGTTGATGGAGGGGGTTGGCAACAATGTTGAAGGACTGTGCTGTTACTACACTGTCCTTAAGTGGATTTGCCTCTACCCTCAGAACATCAATGAAAATAACAACATATAGTTCTTTTTAATGTTTACTTGAGCCTTCTGCTGGTACTGACGCAGACATAGACCCTTGTAAGTAATACATGCCTAGACTACAGCAACCCAGTCTTCACTGTATGGAGGCTTAAAAAAACAGAATGAAAAACAGACTACCTTTTTTGTAACAGCACAGCTGCTGATAAAAATCCCAATCCAATACACTGAAACAAAATAGTGTTTAGGAAAATGCACCTAGACATCTGTAAGGCTGAACTTCAAATGGAAAATATATGAAAAAAAAAATTCCAACCCATCATCACATACTACAGCAGTACTCTTGCCTTCATAACCTGTCTATGAAGCGCCTGCCCCCATCTCATTAATAGAAACTCGATTTGTGGACAGCTGCGTTCGCGTACACATTATAGGAGAATTGATTGCACCCTGCATACAATGAAAAGGATGAACACCAGGGAGGGAGGGGTGAAAGACGAGTGAATTAATTAAGAGAACGAGGTGGCCAAATGGTTTGGTGGAAAATCACAAGCTAATGACACATCGCAGAGTGGCCGCAGCCTCACATTATAAAGACGCTTCTGTGCGAATTCCCTCAGCTTCAATTTCGGATGACCTTTCCATAGCTCATATACAACCACAGCGCATGAATATTCTGTGATGATGTGCCGACAGCTGTGCATGCAGGAAACACACAATGAATATTACCTCTATTTGTTATTTCATGTACGAGTACACCCAAAACCATTAATAAAGTAGCAATAAACTATGTCTGTTGATTTAGATCATGTGCCACACAAACAGTTCCTAGACCTGATCATATCGCACACCAGCAACGTCAGGTTGCTAAACATCCATTTAAATTTGAAAGCCGTCTCGGCACGACGGCGATGACTTAATTAAGACCTCCCTGATTATCTATGCTAATGACAAGGTAGCAGATTAATCTAATTCATTCATCTAGCGAAGCTCGCAATTTGGCCAACGCCGACACCAAATGGCTTGAAAAGGCATGCGCTCCGTCTGACAACTGCACCACAGGCACCGAGGCATATGACAAACTCAAAATTCTTTTAAAGCATCACTTTACACCTTACTCCCTTCCTGAACAAACAATCTTTCAAGATTTTAAATAACTGAACTGCTACTAATTTTAAAAACAACTCCTGCATCTGGCCTTACTTCCCCACTTTAGTGAACTCATCATTCCCTAACATCCGTACATTAATTTTGCCATTTGCTCTCCTTATAGTAAATCCCACAACATACCAAACCATATCAAACAGACGGTTCAAGAGTGTAAAGCCCGGTTGATGAGAAAACAAAACATTAGTGACGTTAGTATGTCAGTCTTTGTATGAGTTTAGATTTTGTTTAGGTTGTTTAATTCGCATATACCAATTGGGATGCATGCAGAGGAAAAATCAATTTAACAGCAAAAATGTAGAATTTCAGAATGCCACACTTCCAGCCTGTTAGACAAGTTGCGGAAAGCTTCTAAGAAATAATCACGTTTAAGTGAGTCCAGATTGCTTACAACCATGCTATTACGGAACATTTTAAAGACAGTATTAATTGTTCTCCACAACCAACTTCCACAAAATCTTACCTTGCCTGAGCTTCGTCCAGGCTTTCGTCTGTAATGGCCATTATCTGTTGAAGAATATCCCCAATGTCTTGCTGAGGCTGGCCGAGGGATTGCTTTCGAACCGAGTCAGGATCGCCAACATCGGCTGGTGTTAATCCGCCGAGTCCTCCCAGACCCATCATCCGGGTCTGATCATCCATACTTCCACAGAAGTCTTTTCCAAACAATCGAATAAAAAGAGAGTCAGCTAACATATAAAATTGTGTTACATACAGTGTTACACCATTAGCTAATAGTAGTCTATGCACAAATGACCCCGAGAGAAAGGAAAACTCTACTGTGTAACAACTGATTCAAACAATGAAGATTTGCTGGCTACGAATGTTATTGCCTTGCCCATAGAGATAATACCACATGCACCCAAAAGGGGAGCTGGTTCAAACCGCAGTTTTTTCTTAGTAAACGCAGAAATCATGTTAAATAGGCGTCAAAAACACTAGGGGGACATACATACGTATATAATGTGGTAATAATACAGTCAGTCGACAAAAGCTCAAGACACAATAAAGGTGTTGAAGAAATTAGCTGTAACGCTAAATCCGAACCTGTTTCTTAGTGCGTTCGCTCAATACAGTGCATTGTTTTCGCAACTAGAAAGTAGCTAGGCACCAGACAGCAAGACAAGCTAATTAAACCAGCGTATTGCCCCCGACAGTTCACCAAGATAGACAGAACTTCTAACCACGGAGATCGTATAACGTTAGACATTTAACAGCCGAGAACAGAAAAAATAATTATCACAATGCATAGCAAACAAGCGAGTCAAATATATCGACTCGTTAACCTGCAAGCGAGCTAGCATTTTTTTCCTCGCTGTCGTGCTAAATCAGGCTAGCGACCGAGCTACGAAATACCAACCAAGTGAGCCAGCTAACGCAAATGATAACGTTTTGTAGCTAAAGCTAAATGAGAAACAAGTCCCTTGGAAAAATTACCTTCAATGGTCAATGCAAAAAATGCAATATTGTCATTAGACATGTGGTGAAAGAGCGAAGCATTTAAAATAGTTCTTGCAACATCAGTTAGTTAATTTTCTCGATTCAGATGCCACTTACTTTTAACAATTTCTTCTTGCAATGGAGCTACCTTGGAGGCTGTTAGCTAAGCTAGCGAAAACAAAATACCATGTAGCCAGCTAGCTCTTCAACGGGTCCTTAACAGGGACCAGAGCCAGTCGCAGGCTGCTCCTCGCGCTTTGACTGGATTTAACCAGGTATGTGGCTAATTATAAAAACAATGAGAAAACACGACCAACTCGACAAAGCTTATAACTCTACTCTCCATGCCCTTCAATCAGTCACGGCTAGTTCTTTCTATCTTACTAGGTTGACTTGCCTCTTTCTCCTTGCTTTCTTTAGCTAGTGGTTGTCTCCTTTTCCCCACTCCTTGGAACACACACACACACACATACACACCACTGTAGTCTCGCGTACCCTGTCGATACTCACAGCTACGTCATCGTCCATGAGGTGGTTGTTCCGACTCAAGGCCTCCAGGGGGGCTTGTGTATCGGTTTAGAGAAAAAATACTTATCACATCTAAAATATAGCGTGGAAATGTAAAACTGTTATGTCTACTAAACTTTTACCAGACTTCAGAAACGGTATTCCAGAATATCCCAACGCTTGCCTGCAATCAAGGCAGGTCTAACATTTTATCGCATATGGAATATTAGGCATTGGCACCTGCCATTTGATAGCCCAGATAATGCTGACCAATAACGTTACACAGAGCACAGCCCGGCATGCCATACAGAAGTTTGTTTTATGGGATTAAAGTGAGTAATGCTTATTTTTTATTATTATTTTCAACGTCTGCGATAACAATATCCAAATACAGCAGACAGATTTCGATCCCTGAAACTAACTAAAACGGAATATGTCTTCAGGTCAGTAGTTTGAACATATTGACCAATGAGTTTCTCAGGTAAAGAAACAGCTGGTACCCAATTTGAAGACGCCCCTAATGCCCAGATTAAAAGTAAGGGGTTGCTTGATTTTTTTTGCAAACGTAGACGATTCCGCTTGGTACTTTATCACTGAGATGAGTAAAAGTCCTGTCTGACTTATGGCTCGCGGAATGCACAGTAGGAAGAAGCAGACGGGTGCGTCCCGCAGACGTGAGATGATAGGTTTGTAGGGGAGTGGGACAAAACTGGCCGAGGTTTATGCTGACGCTCGGCACATCCCTCTAGCACAATCTGCGCCTAATCAATCTGAAGTGAGAGTAAAGAGTATAGGACCTGCGAGCCTAGACTAAAGTCATTACCACTGCTTCAAGATAAACTGTGGGACCACAGGGCATCCACGTTCAGTACACCCCCTTTCTCCTTTAAAGCACTTAAGTGACAACTTTCCCATCATTTCATTTTATACATAAGCAAAGTAAAGTAATCCGTTTTAAAATGGTCTGAGTCTTAATTTCAGGTGAGTTTCTATTTTTATTTGGTTGTATAGCTCTTATGTTCTACAATCACAATAACATTTATGCATCAAAAGCATGCATGGTTTGTATTAGAAGGGAGGGGAAAAGCATGGCAATGTTTTTCTTTTAGTGTCTGTGTGCATAGCCTTTCCAAGTAGTTTAAAGGCAGATGCATTTCTCAGCCCACAAGCTCAGCCTCATTTTCATCTAAATAAGAATCGATCCCTCTTGCCTTGCACCACCCCCAGAGCTTCTATTGCTAAGGACTTAACCCCACTTTTCTTCTACACCACCTCAATCTCATTCCTAGTGTGTTTCCACACACAAGATATAAATGCAACATTTAATTTTCTGACTTAAAATAGTAAATCATGACCAAAATGACTGATTCTGAATTCTTAGAAACCACTTCTGATTCATAGGCACATTTACCCTTCAGGGTCATCTAACCTAAAAGACAAAGGTTCAGTAAGGATGGTAATCCTTTGCTCTTCTCTTGACCTCCTCTGCGCATTTCATAATTGCTTGTACAATATTTTGTGCTCAATCTCCATATAATTACCATTATATTCACATGAACCTGTAGACACATATAAATACAGCACAGCGCTTTGCTGAGACATAGATAAGAGGTGATTGGATACAGGAGCAGGGTTAAAGAAAGAGTGGTACCCCAGGATAAGGAGGGAGAGGGAGAGATGGAGAGAGGGAGAGAGAGAGAGAGAGAGAGAGAGAATGAATGAATGTGAATCACTGGCACAATGTCAGAGCTTCGTTCTGCCTCGGTGCCTCGGCAATCCAGGGAAGAGAGGAGAGGGGAAGAGGCGTTGGGGGATGGGCAGGCCCCTGTGAATGGTCAGGGGACATACAAGGGGGTGGGGGTGGAGGTTGCAGTGCTGGAAAAGGACACCCGGTGCTTACTGAACAGGGGGCTCTGGACTCAAAAATCAGAGGATGGAAGGTAGCCACTGCGGCTACTCATTGGAAAGCTGCTGACTTCAGATTCCTTGATTTCACACACACCAGTATGCAAAATGCAGTAAGATTACCAGAACATTTTTATATTTTACCGCACTCTCCAGTCCCCCCCCCCCCCCCCCCAAATTAAGAATAATAAAAAAAAAGCATTGATGTAATGGTTTATGTGAAAATGGGGAATTCAGACATACATTAACAGATTTACAAACTGTAAAAATGCATCTGAACGTTAAAGAAAAACTGTACTGTAGCGTCATCTAGTGGACACTAACTGGTATTTCACTAATGCCAGTACTTCAGACATGAACATGATCTTATAAATGTACTGTTGGCTATAAACATTACTGACATTAAGAAGTGTTGGTTACAGGCCCTTTAAGAAGATTTGGGACAGGACATGGAAGATCCTGAAAGCCAGCTTCATCCACTAGGAAAAAAACAAACAAATAAATAAAACATACATAAGTAAGTACCCGTTTCAAGATTAGCATGCAATCACAGCAATGGCTAAAACATTGTACACCATTACAGAATTAGCCCAAATATAAGACAATCCTAAATACAAGATGACCCCCTTTTCCAGACTCATTTTCAGAAGAGAGAGAACTTCTGTAGACCAAATTTATGCTAGTGAAAACATCTTTAACATCATTACCATTAATAAAGAGATCATGTTAATTTATCTAGATAAATGTGTCTTATTTAAATTGTCTGTATACATTGCCACCCACTCACCCATCCATCCATTTATTTAAAGGAAAATTTAATACAGTAAATTTTGTAGATGTATTAAAGCTACCATATTCATTACCCTGCACTACAATCAGTAATAATACCTTAAAAAAGGCAGTCTATATGCTTTTGAAATGTACTTCCCTATTAAAGTTGACAGTAACTTTATTCTGTAACCTGCCCTCTTTCATTGTGCTTATTATTCCTACAAAGAGTGCATTTCAGTAACACTATTATGGGACTTGAACTGTGGCACTTACTTCAATAGAAGCCTGCTTGTTTAGTGGGATTTAAGTATTACCAGGATAACCTGGGAAACTCACCAAGTTTAGCACTTATCTCCTTTACCAGTAGCTCACACTGTTCCTGGAAAGACAGCAGTTCCCTGAATAGTTTGCACTGAGCATCCAGCTGAGAGAGAGAAAAAAAAACACTTTGAGTCAGTTACAGATAGAAAATGAGCAGTAATCATGAGACTGCTACTGCAGAGTCTAATGAAGCTATGTGTTGCACGCATCATGAAGACAATGATAACTTTAGCTTTACCACCAGTTCCACTGTGTGGAGACGCTGCTGCTGTCTGGAGAGCATGTTGTGGTAGTGCGGTTTAGAGCAGATCAGTTCACTTTGTGAGGACTGGGCCACGCTGCTTGGGTCTAGAGGCAAACACTCTCCCTTCTCTATAAGCCTGTATTACAAACAGCAGACAGTCATGTCTGTTCAATGACAAGAGCAGAAATTATTTGTAATATTTCACTCACTTTGCCAGGTGTTCAGCTTTTGACTGATGCCTTTCAAGTAGAGAGTCCCACAAAGCACTTTCAGTCTCCAACCTGAAGAACAAACAGTAATAATAATAATAACAATAATAATAATAGTGAAGCTCAAAGAATCCACACATTTCCAACAGAAAGGGCATGCAACCTGAAGACTACCTTGTGATGGCATTCCTGGACTGGTCCAAGGCTCTCTCAATATCAGGGTTTCTAGGAACAAAGAGACCACACAGAGAACACCAAAATATATATCAATGGAGGCAACAAGGCCTGGGAGTACTTATATATAGTGTAAAATACTCTCCTTGCATACAATATCCAGGAAATTACCTCTTGGTATTTTGTTCATCTTTTGGCTTGCTTTCTTTTCGTATTTCCTTTGCCACACAACCCCACTTTTTCTTTAAAGACTCCACTGAAATCCAAAAAGCAGGTTTTGTGCAAAACAAGTTCAATTATTAGCTGCAAACAACATAAAAACTGCAAAACTGCTCAACCTACCTTGTGTCTGGAACATTTCTAAATCTGCACCAGGCAATGCAACAAGGGTCTTTTGAAGCCTCTCCACTGCCATCTAAAGACGCAAAGACCACATGTGGTTACTTGAATAACATTTTACTGTTATTAGATGAAAATTGACTGCCAATAAATTTGCTGAAGTTGGGATTCTCACATTCATAGCAGCTTCCATTAATTTCTCAAGTCTCTCCTCATCGGGTAAGGATGGGCTGATAGATTTACACAAATCTGAGGAAAAGGGTGTGGAGAAAATCAGCAGATGAAGTTTCAAAAATCAACATTCATTTATGTAACAAACTATCAGAGCTGATTGGGCAAGAAAATATTGCATTATGCAGAGGCTCACTTTGGACAGCACCAGAAAACAAGGGCAGAGAGTGCCTGCTTCGTGTTGACCTCCTCCAAGATTTCCTTTTTGAGCGAGGACTGAGTTCAGAACAGTCCTTGGTTTGGGTATCTTTGTCTTCTGGCAAAGGAGCCATTGGTTCTTCCAAGTCGTCATCTACTCCTGATGCGGAAGTATCTTTAGAAGGTGACACTAAACGACTGGATTTGTGAGGTGGTTCGGATTTGGGATCAGAGAAACTTCTTTTGACTGCCATTGAGTTCTCTTCTGACACCATCTGAAGTAGAAAATAACAGCAAAACCAGTCAGTGATCTAAAGCAAACAAAGCATAAAATAGAACAGTTAGCATACAGTAGTGATGTGTAACTTTAAGCATCATTTTGAAGCGTGTCTTGGGAAATAAATGTAATTTCGGATCAAGCCCTTCTTCTATCACTACAGGGGAAAAAAACATGTAACTAATGCCAAACAAGGTCTCAGTTTATCTTGTGTTTGAAGCGCCATTTAAACCGTGTGTGTGCTACAGAATTTGAGTCAAAGCAAAGCTTTGTGCATTGTATTAGCATTAGATAGTTCACTGTAATGTTCTCCAGAATTGTGTTTGATTTATAAAATCTGCCTTATCAGAACCTAGGTTTGTGAATTTTTACACTAACCAAGGAACATGGTTTACATAGCCACTTAGTCAGGTGTCAGACGCAAGCACAAGAAAAAGACTGCTAAACTACAACACCATTTTCCTTTGGCATTTTGCAGAAGAAAAAAATAAAATGCATTTCACTATGTGCAGAGGGCCTAACCCAGGGGTGGGCAAACTTTTTGACTTGTGGGCCACAGTGGTTTATAAAATTTAATAAAGGGGCCGTGCCAGGAGCAGATAGATGTAGTGTTTGTGTGAAGTAATATAAATGACATGTAAAGGCCATTATATTTCACAGTTTTGGCCTTTAATAGGTGGTAAAACATGGGTATGCAAGGCTGTTTTTTTTAACGCATTTAACAACAGTTTGCAGAAATTGCAGGGAAAATACTAAATAAAGGTTTGATAATGTTATTGAATATAATTTCAAAAGGTTTGGCGGGCAGGATTAAAAAGCCAAACGGGCCGTATTTAAAGCAAATTTCAAATAAAGCACGTTTCTGTGCAGTTGTGCACAACTCAAAATATTCAAGATAAAAGGAAATTCTAGAGTTTGACATTAGTTTTGCTGCACTATAGCTTGAACAAAGATGATTCAACAACGCAAGGCACTTTGATCACAGTATTAACATGTTCTCTACACATCAGCTTCAGCATAGATAACAATGTTGGTGTGCATAGAGTTAAGTTTAGGAACTTGGGGGATGAATGAGGGATCCCAGTTTGAGAACCTCTAATATTATGCACCTGACCTAACTTATAGTTACAGCTCCACATACTGCCACTATTTTTCACTGACAATTTCAAAACTTTTCCATGACTTTCATGATCTAATTTTCCACGACTTTACAGTGCCGAAAGCGTGTAAAATTTTGAATATATTTACGGCTAAATTATGAAATGTCTTAATAGTGGACTACTCACCATCTGAGAGACTGAAAACCTGCCCTAGGCAGTTGGGTTAGCCCCTTGAGCCGTCGGAACTGCCCAAGGTTTCTTCCTCAACCATAACAAGTAAAAACAAAAAACGCTGCTAGGGAGTTTTTCCTTGCCCCTGTTGCTCATTGGGCCTCTTGTGTTAAGCGCTTTGTGACATGCCTTTTGTAAAAATGCGCTATATAAATACAATTGAATTGAAAATTGAAAATTATGGTATGGGCTCATATTTTCAAATATTAAAATGACTGCCAATGCATTTGTTGTAGTCTTTATTAAACAAAAGACATTTTATGACCCATTTTATGAAAATCCCATTCAAATTCATGGGAAAGTAGTGAGCTTGCTGAAAAAGGACTAGCCTACTGTATGCTGTAGTCATAATAAAGTTAGGCTCATTTGCTCAACTAAAATTCCATGACTTTACATGATTGACAGGAGATTTACATGATTGACAGGAGCTTTTCCATGCCTGGAAATTTACATTTATAACTTCCATAACTTGTAAAGCATTTCCATTACCATGTGAACCATATAATTGATTCTGTCGACTGAAATTGGATTGGATGAATGTCAATGCTTAATTGCTGACTTACCCCGTTTTGAGTCCGGCCATGGCTGTCTTTTCTGGGGCTAGGTGGTGACAAATAAAACAAACTGTCTGCAACGTTTCCACAATAAATTACAAATTGTTTAACAACTATGACTTTTACTTTTGCTATATTTAAAAGTAAGCCACAATAGGTTTGCATCTTGTTGGTCTGGACACAAGAAACAAAACAGAAGACACAAGAAAATAGCTAACTACCACAACGATAGCGTTAAAAACGTTTGGTAATTAGATCAGGTTATTTGTTTCTAACGTCAATTTGCTGACAACTTCCAGAAGAAAAAAAGCTGGCAAAAGGCTGCACACATCATTTCAGTACTACGCAACCGACTCCTACGAATTAAAATGTTAACAGTGCCACAAACCTTCTTCTAACAGATCCGTCCTGCAGCTGCTCCGCCATTTTACTTTCAGACCTTCAAATTTATCCCGCGCTGCCCGCTGCCACGAAAATAAACTACGTAATAACATCGGACCATGGGAAATGTAGTCGTTTCAGAGACGATTGATGAAGCGTGTTCTAAAAGATCTTTGGTCGTATTACCAGAGAATCACCATCTCTGGTCGCATATAGCACCACTGATCTCTAAAGAATAATAATTAAAAAAGCACCAACAGACGGTCATTTTCATGAAAGCAGTCATGTGATGTTAAATGTAGGTGATTTGACTATATATTTTTTTATAATTTTGCATGGAAAACAAATATTATTAATGACTATGATGGCATCGTAAAATTCTACTCACAACATTAGCCTTCGAGCTGAATTGCACCTGGCTGAGCACAATTCAGTTGAATTTTGGTAATGAATTACACATTAATTCTGGCAATGTGTGGTACATTTGCCCCTTTCCAACTGCTGCTCAGTCCACTTGTATGCTGTAAATCCAGCAGTCTGTAGTTGCATGATCTCGCCAATATGATGGGACAAATGAACGAGTTTAGAGTTTTCATTTTGTGATGAAATTAGGCTACTACACAACCCCCATTTTCAGTTTTGATATTTGTAAACACTTGGTCCAAGAGGCATCACCAAATTCATGTTCTTCCTCCTTGCAGAGACAAAACTGTGGGGCTTTTCTCTTAAGGAATTATATTTAGTTGTTAGTTATTAATGGGTTAATGCCAAAAGCCTGAGATTTTCTTCTATTTGGGTGCACATTTTTGTTATAAAATGAAAAATAGAGGTATTCTTAAATGTGCTTCATATTTCTTCTATACTGGTAAATTAAAGAATGAAATAATGAAAGAACAAATCATGACATTTTTTGGCTTTATAAGTCTTTCAGATTTCTGTTTTTACAAAATGGAGAAAAAAAAATTAGAACACTTTGTAATTCTCTTGGAGAATGCCCCTGTCATGTGTGCGTGAGTCCCGAACACATAAAAACACACTCTCACTCCACACAATACTGCTGTCTTCTTCGCCAGCCACAGGAGAGGTGAGCAAGGAAGCAATGAGCGAGACTTTACATG
This sequence comes from Limnothrissa miodon, assembly GCA_017657215.1. Taxonomy (NCBI): domain Eukaryota; kingdom Metazoa; phylum Chordata; class Actinopteri; order Clupeiformes; family Clupeidae; genus Limnothrissa; species Limnothrissa miodon. The sequence goes on along the minus strand of JAGFZM010002108.1, from coordinate 212,519 downwards.
ATGGAAATGAAAATGAATAAAGTTGAAACAGGAATTTTGAAGAAAAGCAGTAGAATAATGAAGGAAGTGAGAAAAAATGCTATGCAAGAAGAGGAAAATGAGGTGGAACACCAAGAGTGTTCAGCATTAAATGTCACGCCTGTCCATCTCATATCTCCTGTGCGTGTTGCAGACGTCTACCAGCCATCTTCTCTTCTCCACGAAGGTCTGGTTGCTAAGGGCAGCGGTTTCTCGGGGCGACTGTTGGCATCACAATTCAAGAAGGCAACCTCAGGGTTCCTTTTCCCAAGAGAAACTGCAGAATTCTATCCACCAGCAGAGCAGCAACAAAGTCCGCAACCAGTACTTGGGCAATGACCATTTTGAACTATTGGGAACACAACCAAAGGGCAGACATTGAATGCAGAGTTGAGTAATTAGTCAAATGTACAGCTTTTACATTTTCCAAAATCAGTGTGCTTACTTCTGTGGGAATCTCCACAAGAGCAAACTGCTCATTAAATTCAGGCGAAGACCCAGTCAGTAACCCGACAATAGCAAATCCTGAGAGAAAGATACTCCACATCAGCGGGCGATTCTCGCTCAGCGACTCCATGAATGGGTGGCCCTAGAAAATGGCATGTTTAAATGGACAAAAACTGTTATGTCAACTTTTCACAGAAACATATATGATGGTATATTATGGCTCACTGACAAAATGTTACCTTGTAGTTAATAGCAAATGTAGCCATCTGCATAGCCATAGACATGATGTACACAGTGCTGTTTATTAAGCTGGGCTCAAATTCTTTGTAGAGGTCCACAAACTGTTCTGTTCTGTTGGATAGACAAGAGATATTGTTTTAAATAAATATGGAAACTATAGTAACTTAATAAGGTTAAAGGACTACATATCGATCACTGAAAAATTTAGCATGCATGCATGGACACACGCATGCTCTCTCTCTCACACACACACACACACACACACACACAGAGACAGAAAGCGTGTGCTTGTATCCATGTATATTCTTCTAAGCCACTTTGTTAAGGTTTTATTGGGTAATAAATGGTCTTATTGGTTGATAAATATAATGGTGTTTAGGACTTACCTGGGTGGGCTTCTGCTCTGAGCTCCTTTGTACAGATACACCAAGCTGCAGAAGTGAACTGCAAACTGCAGCAACACTGTCAGCACTGTGTATAGGTTGAAGATGTTGGGTAAGGGTCGTTCTTTTGAAAGCGTTTTCAAAGGCTGGAAGATATATACCAGAAATGAGATTAGTGTGATCAATCGTAAATCTTCCTCATCTAGAGATAGGTGACCCTCAGTATAGTTAACCCTTTGCAGTGGTTTTAAAGTCTTACCAGTATCATAAGATGTATTTGCTGATGTACATGTATTTATTGTCCTTCACATTAAACAGATCATTACTACATCGCTGATATATTCATAGACAAAGTTGAAGTTAAAACTAAAACTGACCTTTGACCTTGAGATAAAGAGGAAGCATCCAGCAAGTAGTAGCCCCTGCAACGTGGCCTGAAAGTCACTGAACTTAACTCCTTCAAGGTAGAGCACAGACTGACTGTAGGCCAGCACCAGGGCGTTGAGAGCTAGAATCTTAAACATCTGTAGCGTGGTCACCAGAGTACATCTGCCCTGCTTTATCACATGACAGACTGACGAGGGGAGAAAAAAAGAGTGTTATTGTTGAGAAAGAGAAATCTTGATTACTGGACATGCATAAATATCAAGCATCAGTGCCTGTGTAGATTAGTTTCTCTGACATGCAGCACTTTAACCCTTACTGGCCATGGCTTCAGCACAGTCACTGGACTGAGAAAACTTGTCATTTTTACATTCTAAATATTCCATTTTATTTGGCCATGTTAATATTCAGTCATTCATTCATTCATTCATTCATTCATTCATTCATTCAGATTTGCATTGGTGGTTATGAGATTCTGTTGTGTGAATAAAAAATCAAAATACTTAATTTTGATTTTAGCCTTTGAAGTGACAAACTTGGATTAATAAACAAGCTCCAGTGGTTTTTCATATTTTGACTCTGGAGACAGTATTATTTACTGATCACACCATCTTTCAAGATGAGGAGAAAGCAGAAAAAGAATAAGGACTGAATTTCAGGATGACACTTACTGCACTGAATAGATGATAGCTTTGAGGTAAATGGTGCCGCAATTGAGGCATCTCCCAGTTTGACCACTTGGACCTGATCTTCCTCTAGCTCTCGTAGTACCTGACTAATCCTCTCCTACAAAGGAAATTTTAATTAAAGAAATGCTTACATATTTTAAAAAATGCAGTAGAAGCAATGAGAGTTCATTTTGCTCATAGGTAAATCGGTTTTGTTTACATCAAGGCAATATTGATACCTTGTATTATCACTTTCTCTTACACACACACAGATACATACAGTTCATTTTGCTCATAAGTAAATCGGTTTTGTTTACATCAAGGCAATATTGACACCTTGTATTATCACTTTCTCTTACACACACACAGATACACATACACCCACACACACACACACACTCCTACATGAATACAGTCATGAGCACACACACAGACAGACACACACACAAACCTTCTGAGCAGCGAGCTGCTCCTCTCTCTGTGCCATGACCCTGTTCCTGGCAGCACGAGAGCTGAGCTTGGCTCCAGAGCTTAACACGGGTGGCAAAGGCCTGGAATCGCTGGGCGTGGCCTCCCTCTCCTTCCCACGCTTCTTCTTCTCAGGGATGCGCTCGGGTGCGTGAGCCAGCAGGGCCACTCCTGCACAGACAAACAGTGCTTTATGAAGGGGCCAGATTTGTTATGCACGGATAATCACACCCTTGCTTATGGTGGGTCCAAATTAGTAGTTTCTACATAGGACTAATGATCTTACCAATGTGGGCATGTTTGAGAGCTCCAACATCATTGGTCCCATCTCCACACATCAGAGTGACAAAGCCCAGTCCCTTCAGACTGGTGATGACAAACTCCTGCAGGACAAAGCAGCAACCACACCATACCATGAGGCCATATGCTTAGATGACAGTGAGGTCTTTGTAAGCCTGTGTCCTCCCTAAGAATGTGCCTTTTCACAGCATGGCAGAGAGAAGTGTGATTCGGTTTGGAGATGTTGGGTGTCTACCAAGAGTGCAGAATCTGCAATGCGGCAAACTTTACACTACAATGCTCAGCTGTCTTGTCTTTATGTTGCTGGAGATTATCCGCTGGGACAACTTCACGGCTTACTTTGCCAAATCAATTATTTGTTCTTATTCAAAACATGCAGCTATATTTTCCCTCCACTTCCACTATTCATTTATCATGAAGTCACTTTTTTTTCTAGGCCATCTAAAAATAACGTATTCTAAAAATATGTGCTTGTTACTTGCATGCACTGCAAACCCAGATAAGGCACCAGGGATGTTCTCAACTTGCTGACTAGAGAGAAAAATGTCTAACCTTCTGTTTGGGGTTGACACGAGCAAAAACCCGCACATGGGGTAAAAGGGCATTGAGTAGTTGGGGGTCATAGGTCAGCCTTGCCAAGCCTTCCCCTGTCACACACAGGTCATACTGTCGGACTAGTTCCGACACAGAGGGAGGGGGCAGGGCCACACACACGCTGCCATCTATGGACTCCCACTGCCATTCACCTGGAACACAATGCACACAAGCCGCACATTAGGACCAAACCAGAGGTTCAAACTGTACCAGACATCAACAGATGGACATGCATGTGCTGTATAGACTTGATGAACTCATACACCAAACACAAAAGACAGATCTATACTAATGGGCCCAGTGCAAAGCGCCAGACGTTTTCATTCTCAGGCCACTATCAGTTAAGAGCTGTTTGCACTGAAGATGGTCTGAGAGAAAATATAATATAGACTATAAAATAGAATATGAATGCACTTAGAGCACATGTACATAAAACCTTAGGCAGGCAATAGTAAAGACCTTGTCACCTTGAAACTGCTTCCTACTTCCGACCAGGAAGAGACCGAAAGTGTCTCTCACATGAGATTTATATAATACAAGATATACATAAGAAATGTTAAAGGATGTGCCTGTGGGTTCACCTGGATTGGGGCCTGCTTGCAGTATGAGGGTGTGTGGCCTCTGGATGAAATTCAGCTCTCGAGCGACATGACAGGCAGTCAGTGGGTTGTCTCCTGTGATCATGACCACCTAGACCATTGGTGGGATGGTATTTCACAGAGAGAAAAACAACTATTGAGATTCCACCACTGACCTCCTGGAACAATACCATTTCTGAATGTTGAGCCAGTGTTGTAAATATGTGCAGATGACAGATGGGCTGATGGCTGATACTGTAGGTCAACCCTTGAAAACACATATTGAGAGTGTTCATCCACCGTATTCCCCTCTCACTCACATGGTGCGATGCCTCCTGGATCTCCTTGATAACCATACGGCTGTCATTCTTCAGAGGGCAAGAGACAACCATGAACCCGACAAAGCGCAGGTCACACTCCAGAGACTCTCGCGTGATCTCCCGTACCTAAAAGAGAGAGAAAGAGAAAAAGAAGAGTTTTTTTTCCCCCTCCATCAAGTCACAGTCTTTTCTGATGCAGTAGTCCTGACAGAACTGGATCTCCTCTCTAGTCCCTGTAAGACGCCAGAAATAGAAACCATAACATATTTCTACAGAACGACTCGGGAGCCTGCCCAGAAATAGACAACCACTGATTTAGAAACAGAGAGAGCAGGAGGAAAAAAAAACTACTTGAAAAAATCAATGGAGCTTGAGAAAAGGAAAAAAAGAAGAAAGAAAAAATTAATAAATAAATAAACATGCCACACCTTTTCCTATCAAATGACAAGTATGACTCCACAGGCATGTTCGAAAGTTTTCAACCAAAAGTCAACGAAAGGACATAATGATAACAGTGCGAAAACCAATCAGAAGCGTGTGTTGTGTACCTGCTGGTGGCTGAGATGTCCCATCTCTTTGTATCCCAGTGCCAGCACCCTGGCGCCTTCCCGAGACATGGCCTTGTGCACTTCGTCATAGCTGGCAGGGCACTCGGAAAACTACAAAAAGGGAAAGAAGATGGCCTGCATAATGGATCACTGCATAATGGATCACTTGTCGACTTAAATCATCCATCATCACTACTTCAGTGTGTGAAACATTGAGGTCGGGGTGCCAGAAGCAACCACCAATGATATGGAAGATGAATGCAATTAAATTTATGTCACTAACTAATTTTTTTTCTCACAAATTGCAAATTTTATTTTGCTCTGTAGCAATAACAGCCCTGCCTTGAGTAACTGCAAATTGTTAAAGTATTCTGTGACCTACACAAAACACTCTGCTGAAGCTACCTTCTGGAAGATATAAACTCAATAGTGGCTGACTTCAGTTAATGCTCATTGATTCAAATGAGGTGCAAAACAAATAACACCAAAAAATAATAAAGGTATTCTGTAAAGACAAAAGTCAACCCCGGGTAATGATGTATGTTTTATTTATCAATGTCAGAAAGTCTGACAAAGAAAAAGCAGCCCCAACCAAATCTGACAGATCATCCTAATGGCCACAGAGAAAGCACTTGACTCTTATTACCATTCCCCTCAGGGTCTCTGGTGCTCCTTTGACCGTGGAGATGTAGCACAGCTCAGTGGAGCCCAGTCTTTCATAGGACGCCAGGACAGACATCCTCTTCAGAGCACTGGCAAAGTGGAACCGCTGGTGGATTTTCAGCCCTGGAGTCTTTATGCTCCTCGCAAACACCTTCTCATCTGAATCAGGCAACAATTAGCACACATTAAAATGATTTGACTGAGCGCGCTAAATGTGGTTAACTGACAGGTGACAGCTTTATCTTTCAGAGGTAGTGGAATGTTTAGCAACACTGATCTAACTTTCCAGGCACTAATCAACACTGCAAAAAGAGAAACTACTCTCTAGTGCAGGGGTGGGAAACCTTTTTGACATCAAGGGCCACATCCCAGTTTCTATAACTGATATATTATGATTCAGGTGTCAGACATAAGAAAAGGAAATTTTATATTCTTCTTCTTAATTTTGAGGGAAAAGTAAGTCCAATCACCTATGAAACTTCATTTTATTTTCTTTTTACAATCAATAGGTTTTTCTAAGCCAAATGGCCTTGCTCCACAGGTCTCCACACTAGTGGCACATTGAGTCATGTTTACTTCCTGACAACTTAATATTTTTTTTACATTTATGGGTCTTTACCTTTTGTGAGACTCCAGTCAGCAGCTGTGAGCATGGCTTTCTCCAGGGGATCGCCCACCAGCTGTCCATCATCCAGAGTGACCAGTGAGTGACACGTGGCTACAACCCGATGTGTCTCCACGGGGATGTCTGACACTGGCATCACCTCCTTTCCCTCTCTGTGAAATAAAACAGAAAGCTTGAAAGTGACCTGCAAAAAATTAGCAAGATAAAATTGGTGCAACTGGACAGCATGTCCAAACAGCAAGAAAGCCTCAGCCGTTTTAAAACTAACAGACTAATAACATATTTGCCACAGAGCTGTGAATTATTACAGGCAATGTGTTCTAGCTGGCTACACACAAAGCAATGCTATGCTTGTTACTGTTGTCTTAAGTGCATCGCACAACCATTTTTTTTTTTTCCTTGAACTAGAGGAGTTTTGGTTTTTGATCCGTTTTTACAGTCAGTGTACTAATCAGTGTTAATATTTATCACGCTTATCATGGAAATAACATAACAAAAGAAACATAACAAAAAAAAGACATACCTTAGCCCAGCAACACCTCGCACCACCAAGCTGTCACTTGTCAAAGTGCCAGTCTTATCAAAACAACAAACTTCCACCTTCCCTGCAAATGGTATCCTGAAGGGCTCTGTGCAGAACACATCTGTATGAAAAAAACAAACAAACAAACAAAAACAGACAGCGTATATGGTGTGAATAATTCATAGCAATATTCTCCAAAGAAAGACAAGCAACTGACAATGCAAAGGTACTCACAGAGCTTGGCCAAAGCAATGAGTGACGTATTCACAGCCAATGACAGCTCTATGGGAAGCTCTGGCGGCACCACCGACGTAAGGATGAGGGTGCACTCAAGGAACAGCTTATACCTGTTCCGAGTCAAATCCTTGGTGCCTGGAAAAGAAAAAGGGGCATTGAAACAACATACAATAACTGACACAGAGCAACACTGACAAACGTACAAAGGGCGATGAACAATGCACCTGGGGAAGAACAGACAACCACTCACCTTCCACCCAGACGTAAACAGCAGCAGCAATAGCAAACACCAGGAGGAATAGGATAAAGATAAAGGTCTCCAAATTATTAGCGGTTACCCTTTTCACTCCAAAGAGTATGGTCCTTAAAAGTTTACCCTTTAAGACAAGAGATTAGTGGTTGGTTTGAGATGTACCACGGTATGAATAAGGCCCTGGTGCAAGCAATTACACAAACAAAGGTGCACCTTCAGAAAGACAAAAAGCATTCCTACCTGAGAGGTGTAGAATCCTGTGCGTAGAACATATGCCACACAGCCATTGTCCACAGCTATGCAGGAAAAATAAATATAAAAATGTTTTAGTTGAGTCTGTCACACCAATCAGTAATGGTTTCTCTTCCACATGCATTAAAAATGTTCAGTTTAGATGTAACAGCTTGGTAGGGACAACAGCTGTGATGATTTATGATATGCTACATACGCTTAAGCCCTGCTGTGGCTTTCAGTGGAGGGCTGTGTTGCACCACCTTCGTCCCGCCTGAGATCACATGTAGACGTGAGTCAGCCTGGAGGTCTAGAATTCTCTCTGGATCCAAGTCCTCCACTGGCTCCTAGATGCACATTGAGAGGATGTTTCATGAGCCTTGTACAAGCATAAGTACAAGCATTTGGTCTAAAGGGACAAGGCAAAATGATGCACCGAAATGAACCAAGTCAAACCTTCATCTGTGGAACGGACTCTCCCGTCAGCATAGCCTCATCCACAATACAACGGCCTCGGAGCAGCAGAACATCACACGGCACAAGGTTCTCCTGAGGAGAGCGTCCTGACAGAGCGCAAAAGCACAGGAATTAGGGAGCACAATTTCCATTTTGTATCACAATTGGCATTTGAAAAAAATAATAAAGCAACACTGCCATGTTACCTATTGACACAATGTCGCCAGGGACAATTTCATCACTAGACACTGGGCGCCATTTTCTATTTCTATAAACCTGTGAAAATAAAAAACAAAAGGCTGATTAGACTGGTATACCTTTCTTCATGGTCCACTCTAATAAATTTGACAACATACATACTGTACATATGATCTGTACATCGCCACTAAATAAATGAAAGGACAGTGAGAACAGTGAGAGACAATGTTGCTCATTGGGCCTCTTTGTATTAAGCGCCTTGAGACATGCCTTTTGTAAAAATGAGCTATATAAATAAAATTGAACTGAATTGAATTGAGAAAGAGAGGACAAATGACATTCAGATGGTTTAAACCAGACAGGGTGAACTGACAGAATTGCCCGAGTTACCTGAATCATGTAGGGTTTGTTCCCCATCCTGCGGATCTCGGACATGTTTCTCATCTGCTGCTGCACTAGAGATGCCTCAAATGCCACCAGCATGAAGAGGGTGAAGACGCTGTAGTACCAGTACTCATCAAGACACCACAGGCCTACACAGAACACCTGTGGATAAAAACAAATGAGGTTTTCAATGTGTTTATAACCCATGTTTGTCCTAGCACTAAAGCCAGATTTTTCAGTGCAACTCCGTGTTGATGTGCAAATCCTAAAACAAGTGTACAAAAATTCATAAATAACACACGGACATTTCAGTGATGCTGTGCATTTGGCAGCATGTCACGCTGATTTTAACTTACCTGGAAGACAAAAAAGGGGGCAGTGGCTCGCTCTTTAAAAAGTTCCAGAAAGTCTGGCACCACCATTTCAGCGCGATTAGTTCCATAGCGTTTCTCAGCCGCATGCAAATCAGCTTCTTCCTGGTAGCCTCGCCAGGCCTGAAAGTAGCCCAAGGGCTGGTCCACAGGGAAGGCAACAGGGAGAAAGCACTTCTTCTCCTTGTTGTCAAACACATATCGGATTTTCTGGAACTCAAATGATATTATTCTATCTCCATTTTCATCCTGTTACAGATCAAAAGGAAACAAAATTTAACAGCCATATTGTTAGTAAACAGCAAACATATGGCGCTTGTACATGGTAAACTGTTTATGATGGTAAAGGGAATTGTCCAAGTATAGCTACAAGTACAAGGCAAAGAAGTTGTTCCAAAAACAGAGAAGCCACTTTGCATCCTGCCCACAAACAGAAGAATTCTCACCTGGTCCCGCTGCAATGCTACCAGCTCTGCAGAGCCATTGTTTGGTGTGGGTATTACTTTGGCCAAAGTAGCCTTCTCTGGATCGGGCTCCTGTTGACACAGATGTGATTTTCTCAGTCACCCTAGCATGTTACATTTTGCCTCAGTTGACAAAATTAGAAGGCTGTGCTCTAATGTCGACAGTAGGATTATACCTCTTTTCAAACTAATAATCTCTTTAAATCCATTTCCAGAAATTTCAATAGTTCAAACTTGGATAGCAAGAACAGACCGAGGGGGACTGTCACAATAAATGACAACGAAAATCGGTATATCTACTGGCCTTTTGCTGTTAAATACCTCGATGCAAAAAATAAAATAGTGTGACACTTTACCTTAACACAGGTGAGCAAACAGTGCGCGTGCACTGACCAATAACCAGAAAGCACCGTGAGGACGTGCGCGATCCCGATGGCGGCAAGTGCTAGTAGGCCGGCCTCAGGGTAGTCAGCAGCCCCATATATTCCTAACCATACGTAGAGCCAACCCGGGTAAAGCACTGTCAAGAATGGAAGTACTGTGCCATGAAAAAATGTAGGCCTGCGTCGATACAGTGACACTGAGCTAACTAGCTCGTCGTTAGCACTATTATCGTGGTTGTGGTTCATAGAGGGGGCCATCTGTAGTTCACCCGACCCCCGAATACCATCTGCAGCCATGTCTTCCTGTTTTTCAGTTTCTTTCATTCTTCCTTAACCCTTCCACACTTGCCCCCCCTTCTCACCACCTCCTCCGGACTTAGGGTGCAGGCGAAACAATAAACTCTGCTAATTCCGTGGTCCAGTCGGTATCCAGATTCAATTTCGGAATTTCTTTCACAGTGAAGCTAACTTCCGCGTACGCAACCACGCAAGACATTTACGACACTTCCGGCATAGAGGTGTAACTATGGTAACTATATTGACTATTGTTGAGAATCTGGTCAGATCAGTGCGATTATTTTTTTCGGCGTGTCGTCTATTCAAATGTACAAGAGATATGTCTCACACCTTAAGAAGACTCTCGTGACTTTATGGTACACCTGTCAGGTTTGATAATGTGTTTGTTCACGAATAAGATATGCTGTGTCTGATGTAAGCAGTGCTAAAACATCGAGGGTAGCCATAACTATCAGTAATACATTTTTTCTGTAGTTATATGTGAGTAATATTAAACCTCATATTTCTATCGAGCACAAAGGTACACTTCCTAAATGATGGTATCTCATTGGCGAAAATATCAGCTAGAAATTGACTGACATTTGAAAAGACCAATAGTGTCTGCTGTAGTGGAAAACGACACAGCCAATAGTGCAGCAGGAGGTGTTTCTGAATACATGCGCTCTTCATGTGTGAATTGGTTAGCTAGTGTATGTGGAGCTATTTACTATTAAGAATAACCTTGTCGTGTGCTGAACACCAACTGCCCAACTAGCTCATTTCAAACATGTAAGTATTAAGCCAGCATTACAGTAGCCTAATAAATAATTGCTACAGTTTGTTTCAAATTTAGCTGAGCCATGCAGCAAGGTTAACTTGGCTAATCTAGATTCACCTCAGTCATGACAGTCTTGTGTTGACAGCCATTCCGATAAATAAGAATGGCCTCACTAAACAGCAGGTCGGTTTGTAGTGCCATTTCACTCGAGGGTTTTTTGTGGGTCCTGTGTCTTAACAGAAGCCCCCATTCCTTTAATTTTCTATCGTCATATTATATCATTGTCCACCAAAAACATACCCCTTACAGTACTGCCGCTTTACGTGTTTGTATACTGAATTTTCGCAATGTTTTGGACAACAGGCAGGCAGCTATGGAGATAACGGCTCGGTTCTGCCATAAGGAGTTGGAAGAGTATGGTGCCTGTGTATCCTCAAACCCATCAACGTGGCAAGAGAAATGCCATGACCTCAAACTTAAGGTGGCACACTGTACATCCTCACAGTAAGTATGTGAAATAGTTTTTCATTGGCTCTCCTAGGCATTCAGTGACCCTATCCTTTATTTAAAGAAACTTCATAAATCCAAAGGTTTCAGAAGATTAAACTATTAGTCTACTCTGTTGATCGCTTTGAGCAAGCGTAGGTTAACTTGCCTGTCTAACTTGCTATTGAGCCCAGTGATTCAGAAGATCCGAACTGACTGTGCTGGAGAGTTTATACAGTTTGAACGCTGCCTGCGAGAGAATCAGACGGCTGCTCAGGTCTGTTCACCACAGGTGGCCCGCTTTGTAGCTTGTGCTGAGACCGTTGACATTGGTACAGTAGGTAAGTTGTGTGTCTGTCCTTTACACTTAAGCCTTTGCATAATCTTGTTTATCAGGTTCTGAATGGGCAAAGAACCCATTGAGACCTCTTTTGAAACCAGTATACCAAGAATCATGTGGCTATTTCCCAATTTAAGTCCACCATGGTTGAAGTCCACCATCACAGTGTTAAAGGATTCTAAACACCTGCTCATTTTTGTTGTGTTCAGAACCATACAATTTATAATAAAAGCGCTGACGCCTCTAAAATTATGGTATTCTTCATGGCATTCCAAATACATTACAGAGACAGTATGATTTTTTTTTTTACTCAATAAGTCTAACACAGATCTAACATGCTAAACAAGGTACCTCACAAAAATGGACCATATGTATTACCATATGATATACCATATGATGCTGACAGAGTGAAAATTACAGAAAGTGTGACTGATTTGAAGATAAATAGAATAGAAGCTAGCCTAGATAGCTAAGGTGTTTGCTTACCCTAAGTTGCTAATTTTTTTTACCTCTTCCAGCACCAACTGAAGTACCACAACCATCATGAGCGCTCCAAGCACAGCTTTAAAATGGACTTAAGTGGTGTCAACTGACTTATTTCATGAACTATTGTCATGTCTGAAATGTGATGACGCCTAGTGCTGAGCATTCCAGCCTTCAACTGGCAGTTGTTTTGCACAACCACATTTACACACTCTACAATGAGGCATGTATTTTTCTAACTACCATGTTATATTATTGATTTGGTAGGGCAATATTCAGTATGTCTTACCTTAAAATAAATGTATTTTACACACAAAAAAAACTTCTGTTTGACTAAACATCATAATTGTAACTGAAATGGTATGAACTACAGAGGAGATAAGCAAATAATGTGAAATGAGACATACGACCATAATATTGTTATAAGGGATAATTTCTGGTACACTCTAGGCAAATGTCTGATGTGTGAATGTTTGAAATTTTCATGGGTAGCCTTCACATTAATTGAAATCGGTATATAAAAGCGCCATCCAAATATAAGGGCCTTCTTGGGTGTGAATGCATCCGCATCAACTTCAAATGCTGTGCTCTGCCATATATTCATAAGCATTTCCTCCCTATTTTGCCCATGTAATATTTAACCAAGGTATGTGTGCCATTTCCCTATCTGGCCTCCCACAAGCAGTGAGTATAAAACCACAATAGCCAAGGTCAGAGTCACACTCCCTTTGATCACTACCAGTTCATCCTCAGCATCAGAAAATGATATATATTAAAAGTGTCAATAAACAAAACTAATCAGCCCCTTGCACTTTCTAACATGTTTTTTCTTTACACAGTTAATGTAATATTTAATCCAAAAGTCTACTTTGGCTACCTGGTAATGGTCGGGAAAACTGCTCTACTGTATGAAGGGATAAAAGGGGGGTGAGGTCATAGAGTCATGATTACTTTGACCACTGAGACAGACAAGAGGGAGGATCTTGAGTTATGAGTGCTTTGACCAGTAAGCAGAACATGTCTCAGATGAGCAGTAAAGCAGAAGGTAGTCAAATGGAAAGACTTGCGTTGCAAAACACACATTTCTTTTACCTCATAAGGGAAATATTCCACTAAGAAGTGAGGATAAACACTATAGATCAGCGTTATAAACATTATTCTGAATTATTTTGCAGAGATAAAACCATTCACAAAACACATCACCCACTTGTTTAATTAACAAATAAAAAATGTTGAAGAGCTGTGTTAGACTGGCTGCTTCTGAAATGGTATGGTATCATAAATAATCATACATCATTATGCGTCAATAAATGCCAAATGAAGACATTTACTTCTTTTTGTTTATCTGGTCCCTTTCACAACAAAGTACTTTCAGAATGACTGATTCATAACCCTGAAATGGTACATTATATCAGTTAATGGTGCAGGCCTATTGTAAATATTTCCGGCTCATATCATGCTAAAAAATAAATAGTCCAATATTTATGAACACGAGCACAAAGAAGAAGTACAAAATATCTATCAGTATCATATACTGGTACAAACAGAAATAAACAATGACTACACCCAGTAACATTTGTGGTGAAATTTAAGATGACAGTAGTTATACAAACATTTATTTTTACATTGGAAACACAACCATTTTAGTATCACACTATTTCCAATTGCCCTGCATTATCCTGATATTTTCATCACATTGTCCAGGAGGTGGGAGTTTTAGAATACTAAGAAAAAAACATTTAAAACCCTGTTTCTACCAGGCTTTTGAAACAACCCTGTAGTTTAAGAGACCCTGATCATTTCTTAGCTACTTCCTTGATCCTGTTTTTAAAAACTATAACTTCCATGAGAGGATTTTTGACTACTAGCTTTAGAGCGACCTTATATCAACATTTAGCTGGGACATACACTCAGTAAAAAAGTAATGTAAATTTATGTCACTAATTTGACCACACAGTGGTGGAACTAATCAATTCTAAAATTTATTTAAAAAAAAGGGGGGGGGGGGGGTTAACTAACAGAAAAAAAGTTTAAACAATATTCAGCTATACAGTGATACTTATCCTAATTGATTCACTAATGATGACCAGTAGACCCAACACACGTAACCTGAGTCAGTCTGCACTCCACTACTCTGCCCTCTTGCTCTTTTCAGATTTCACTGTCCGCCAGTCTTTGTTGATCCTAAGGTCCTATTCGATACTGAAAAGTTCACTCCTACTTAAGTCCTCTTTACTCCTCTGTTCTCCCCTTTAGATTTCCCAAACCACAGTGGTATGCATGTGTCCTGATCCACATCAAGACTCCCTAACCTCATAGGCTTAAGTGCTTCTCCAGTTAATGAGTAATATGTTCCTCAATGACAGACCATGCATGGCCAGCATTACGGCAGACCTTGGGGGGGTAGACAGTTACAACACTAAAATCATACGAAAAGCACTTAATATCAAATTATAGAATCAGCTTGACAAAGTCGTACAATCATCATTGTTAGTTCCAGTAGTCCTGTTGATCAAGATGCCAAATATTTTTAAAATCTTCTGCAACAGAGGATAGGGCACCACTTTTTTTTAATATAAGCTTATCGTAATTATTTTATATGTAGTTTGAATTGGCACCATTGTCTGACAACAGTGTGTAGGGGGTGTCTATTAAAATATATAAAAATGTTCATCTCACCCAGACTTTTCATCCTATTCTAGCCTTAAACTGTTTAAAAATACGCTCAGTTTGAAACTGCTGTCACATATTCGGATATTTTTTTGTAGCTTCAAAGCTGCATTTCCTAAACATTTGGTGAGGAGAATGATATGGTTTAATTCCATCTTAAATCAAGAACTTTTAAAAAAGGTTCAGCATGTTTCTAAAGTACTAAGTGTGTTATATGGTAGAATTCTGTTAAAGATGTTTAAAAAACTTGAATGCAACATTGCAACGCATGTTTTACAGCGGTTATTCACATGCAAAGTTAATTGTGCATATTTTAAGAATTCTATAATTTTGGTATATACATGTTACCTCAGCAAATAGAGAGAGAGTGTGTGTGTGTGTGTGTGTGTGTGTGTGTGCATGCATGCATGTGCGCGCGCTTCACATTTTTTCTTTGCAGTTTTCACAATCTGCTTCCATGGACTCCTAAGAAATAATCTCCATAAAAACATACACAGAACTACCACACCATTAAACATCATGCGAGAGAACCACATGCTTACTGTTTGTCTTGATGTGGCCTGTTATTTGTAGAATTACTATCTTACCAGATTTTTTTTTTAAATCAAGAATAAGTGGATTGATGTAACATGAAAAGTCTTGGCAAGATTAACATTTTTTGTGTAATTATGTTGCATTATATGTATCTGACTGTTTGTGTATGTTAAACACACCCACACAGTGCGTTTTATTATTAACCCTTAAGCACTCTTGATGCCTGATATGTTTTTGAAATGTTAGTGGCAGATAACCAAATCAATTGCTTTTTTGTCTCCTACAAAACCTCATGTCATCAGCATTAGTAGCATTAATACATTAATACCTCTATACGTATAGTGTTTATGTCCTGGTTGAGTAAAGCTCAGTCTTGGGTTGATGCAATCCTATGGGCTTTAGTCATGAGCGATGGACCAATGACAGTAGGGCCTTCCAGTGCCAACCCACAGTGGCGAGGTGTCAAGGTCAGTGTAGAGGTTCAGGGGTCATGAGGTGAAGTAAGAGTTCTGCATGGAGTAGAGGCGATCTATTGGGTTTCCCACGCGACCAGTTAATAGGCCCCCCTCTGCTGTTGCTAGGAGACAGTCCCCGAGCTGGCTGAGGCTTCCATCACTGTCCAGGTCATGAAACACTGTTTCTGAGTCTGAAGAAATGAATAGACCAGGTCACGATAGAAGAGTTGACCAGCAAAAAATGACAGTAGTGAAATGACAAAGAATATTGATGTTCACAAGAAGCTTATTAAAAGCAAAATCCAAGTAACCATTGACAGTCATGGCAAATAGCACAAAGATACAGTAAACATATAGTCACTAGGTCATCTGGAATGCTCTGTGCTCATCTTTCACCCCTTACCGTAAGAGTGCATCTGTTCTGGTCCCAGCTGGGGTGGAGTGAGGCCGTGACAAAATTGCTCACCTCCATAGATGTTTGGGTCGAGTGCTAAGAGCTGCTGTCGATGCATTGAAGGATATGTAAGAAGGCCTTCCAAGCCATGACCACTGGAACCATCTATTGGAAAGAAAAAAAATGATGAGTCATTATTCTGCTGTCTTTTTCAATCCATCAAAAGTCAGAAAATGGCAGCCTGCTGTTTACTGAGCTTAAAACCTAAAGGTTGCCGACCAGGACCACGGCTCCCCTTAGTCCCCTTAAACAAGGCACCTAATCCATCACTACACTAGCAAACAATCCATTGGTCCAGGTCGGTGTACGTGTACTCATTGTGTGTTTGTGTGTATACCTTTTGTATTTTGCAAATGTATAATTAGGATAAATGCCCTAATGCCCACAAATAGTATACAGTATACTGTACTTACTATATTTTAGATACTATGCAACACTGGCAGGATAACAAAAAGTTACCAACTTTAATCTGTCAGATTTGTAAATTCCAGCAGCAAAGTTCTCAGAAACCCTTTTTTTTATGCCAGTTCGTCGTAAACAATTACAAAGAAAGCACCATTGTTAAAAAGAACAATTTAGCACCTGGAAAAACATATGATTGTTGTACTGTACTGTAGCTTTCAGGCTGAGACTGGGCAACTCAGGCAAAATATAAAATAAAATATAAAATTCAATAATTTCACTACATTTTTAAACCTTTTTAAAAAGTATGTGACAATAAAATTCTTGAATCCTTAAATACATCATATGTATCTCTCCATACTGTAAAGTGTTGTATCACTAGGGATTGATTACATGTCAGCAACTTATCTATGTGATTTAAATAAATGCCAGTCACAATCCTCCGAATAAATCTTGCAGTCTTTATTAATGCAGAGAGAGGATTGATTGACATTGACATTGATTCATGAGACAGTCAAATACTGAATGAAAACACCATTCACTGAATACTGTCACCAGTTCAATCTAAATAAAAAGAACATGAATCTGAACTAAAAAATATATTCTAATAGCAAAACATAGATTTTTTTTAGGAAATCCCAAATAAATATAATAATTGAAGGAAAGATTTGTCTTGGCTACTTTTTGTTTTTGCTTGTGGGTGACTCAGTTGAAGATCAGAGAAGCCTCCTGCCTTACCCTCGCTGTCGTCGTTGCTCTGTTGGCCTCCTCGACTCGGCCCTCTCCTACTTCCTCTCATCTGGTCCTGTTCCTGCTGCTGCTGCTGCTGCTGTTGCTGCTGCCGGCGGGCAATCTTTTTCATCTGGAGCACACAAGTGCACTGACTGACATGGACATTCGTATCCAGCAATTTCAGCGGCACCAGTTATGGTTTTATTTAATTTATAGAATTATCAACCAAAGGACTGACTCAACAGACTTTACAATTCAGCTTACTGTAGTATGGCATACTGTATATACATAGGCTACATTGTTAGTGATTAACAATGTTAATCAATGGAGGCCAACTTAAAAATTAAGTAGCTAGAAAGGCTACTTTTTTTTAAAAAGTAATAGGCATACCAATGGTCATGGGCTCTCAGACAAAATCAGTGTGTGAATGCTGGATATTGTAAATGTGGTGTGGTGCACAGCTGAAAGATGTACCTTTGCTCTCTGGTTCTGGAACCACACCTGTACAACCCGAACAGTCAGGCCAGTCTCAGCTGCCAGTGACTCCCTCACCTACGAGAGAGAAGGTGTATACCGCTGAGATATATAAAGATCTTTGAGAGATTAGATGGAAATATAGTATCTTATATTGAAATATTTTCCAATCATCTCTTAATGACACGCTACATCCTTTTAATTTCTACACACCATCATCACACCAAAGCTCACCTTCCGGCAGGGTTTTGAGGACACTTCGAAGGAGGCCTTGAAAGCACGGCGTTGCTGTGTGGTCAGTATGGTGCGTGGCCGCTTTGATCGCTTATGCTCCTTGCCTTCCTCACCACCCTTTCCTGCCAGAGAGCTGCCACCGCCATCCTCATCCTCACTCTTCACTGCAAATTATATTTCACAGAGTATTTACCATTTTCTGCAAACACTCCAATCAAAATTTAACTGCAATTTACAGTCATTAATCACTCATATATTTATAATTATTTTCTTTAGTTACATTAATATTCTGCTAGATTTTCTTTCTCTAGTTTTTGTAGCTTTTTTTTTTACTCAATTTCACCCAAACAATTTTGCTATTTTCACCAAACCACATTTTTTCATCTAATACCTCACATATACATGCATTATAAATATCAGAGGATTTTATCCATTTAAAATATCTGCTAATATTATCTTCTTTTTAGAGGCAGAATTATATTGATTAATTATGTTAAAATCATTAAAATACATTACAAATTAAAGATTTTGGCTTGATTCTGAACATTTGGAATTTTTCTGTATAAATTAAACTAAATAAAACTAATAATATATTTTCACACATGTAAAATCTGAAAGTTCTATACATTTGAAATTTGAAAACGACAAAAATGACATGTTTAAAGACACAATATTGCATTAATATATGACCAACTAATTCGAGGTTTCTGAAAAGCACATGATATATTTTATTTTACTTGATGATTATTTGTAATAATACAAAAATTAAATCAGTTACACAAATATGTTTATTATGGTAATGAAATTGTCCAGCTTGTTGATACCGTTTACTTGAATCTCCTCAAAATAATAGGCAAGCTCTGTCAGTTTGAGACTTTTGACGTATCTATTTTATTCTGGAATATTCTTCATTTATATTGAAGATAGGAAGGTGGTAGTTTTATTTTGAGTGTAATTGCTGAATCAGTAAATCTATTATTAAGTTACCAGACTCAGTGGGGGCTGGGCTGATTGCGGCGAGCATCTCCCGTTCCTTTTCATAGTCGATGCGGCAGAGCAGCTGGCCCTCCTTGAGCACAAACTCATCGCCGCGCTGCAGCCTGCGTTCACACTCGCAGCAGCTGAAGCAGCCCAGGTGGTACACCTGACCCAGCACTCGCATTATTAGCTCCGAGCGCCCGATGGCCTGCATGCATGCACTGCACTTTTGCACAAACAACCTGATACACACACACAAACACACACACACACAGGAAGAAAAAGCATTTAGCTAGTTGTATAACTTTCATTTAAGTTTATTCTTTTAGTATAGGTTACATTGAAATTTTAGTATTAATTACATTTTTAGTACATACAAATTTAGATAAATATGTTTTGTTCATGTGTTTGAGTGGACACCTGTGGTTGAAAAATGATTAGCGCTGATTTGCTGAGCACTCATGATTAAGTTGATATGAATCTGTTAAAGATGTTAGAAATGTTTAATATTTGACAGGAAAAAAGAAGTGAGTTTCTGTTTCCTTATGTTATAGGCATGACAATACCCCTCGTAATTTCTCTTCTAAAACTGATGTAGTTTGTTAAGGTAAACACTGGGTGGCAGTACATGCCCTTTCAATGATGACGTGGCACAGTAATAGTCACAACAATGCAACAAAGCCCCGATCATCACATGGAACACATTAATCAATCAAATGCGTCCTTTTATTCAGTTACGAATAACACCAGCTCAGGGGACGTGCAGGATTTCTGTCGACTGAGGGGCAGACACCATGTAATCCTCTCACTCAGTATGAAACAGCCTTTCTTTCTCCCGCTTTGCACCAACTTCCTCATTTTCTCCAGTGTGGCTCTGCCACGGACGTGGACCCTTACAAATTCCCTCTTACTATAACAACTCTGCACCATTACAGTTCTTTGTCAGAGGCACGGATCTCTAGCTGTTAAAGTCTCTTTAAACCCCTCTGTTCTTTCCCGATATCTCCCCTCCCTCTCTCCCCTACTCTGCATGTTCTGCCAGGATTCCCTGTTCTCCCTCGTTCCCTCAGCGGCCCTCCCCGCTCCACTCACTGAAACTAATAAAGACAGGATTAATTAGATTGTTGTTTAAACAGTGCGATGCCCAGACAGCCGCTGTAAACTCATAACCAGGGATTGTGGGTAGCATGGGGTTAATCTCTCACTCTTCTCTTTTTCACACACCCAAACAAACACACACGAGCGCGCCAGTCACACCAGACACACAAGACACACACTCATCACATCACACAGAGCCGGGCGCCCAATCACTCACACAGATGTATCCTGACAGGTACCTATATGGCTGTCTGCTATGGACCGATCATATGGCGCCATATGTGAGGCATACCTGCATGTAATATACAAATGTAACTCTGCATGTATCCATATGACTGCAGCTGATGACACTGATAGGAACATATGGTTGTAATCATTAATCACATAAAAAGTTACTCTTGTACAGTTGTAGCTTCACGTAAATGTGCATGCCTGTGCCTATAGATGGCAAGAGACATGTGAGCACATACACGCATGAAGTTGATGAAAAAGAAATAAAGGTTACAGAAGGACAGTATGGGACCTCAAGGAAGACAAAGGGGCAGTATAATCACCATTACTATTGTGGGTAGTAACTAATTAAGAATAGAGAGGAAAGGCCAAATACTATTTCCACAGATAGTAGAATAATAGGGAGATGTGGTAGATGTCGATATAGACAAATGCCAATATTTATTCTGTAAAGACAAAAGACACTGCACAGAGGCCATCAGCAGTGTGGTAATGTATGGCAGTATGGAATAGAAGCAGGAGGACAGAAGGGGCCCTGATGGGAGCCGAGAGAGAAGGTGTTGCTCTCCTAAATCTGGCAGGGTGATATGCCGCCAGGTCTGCCCGTTAAAGGCGTCTGATCTGCGCCGATGAGATGATCCTGGCCGAAATGCAGCTGTCGCGGCTAATCTGTCCCGATCCTCAAGTCTGCCAAACCACCGTCTTCCCCAAAAACACCCTCTTTACCAGAAAACAAAACCCCAAACCCTCAGCAAAAAAAAAAAAAAAACCCTCACTCTCTGCCTCTCCAAGACAATTGGTCACAGACGCTTGGGAGACACCACTTAAGCCACTTAATCACTAGGACTGGGCCCATCAACAGGGAGAGGCTCTGTCAAATACAACACTCAGACACAGATGAAAAGAAGGTACTTTTACACGCACGGCCACAAATTCACACTTACTAGGACTCGGAATTCATTCAAATGTCACAGAAAACAATTGAATGTGCTGTAAATAGACAGTGCCAAACATTTGTGTGTCCAAGTATTTAGCTAATTCCTGAAATCTCAAGGGAAACTGAGGGGGATTATAGATTATTAATTGGGATTAAGGCACGGAGGGAGTAAAGAATTAATAGACACATACTGGGAGGAGGGTATCTGAGAGATTTTGCTTTGAGCTCTGACAGTGGTTCACCTGTTTTAGCTATGCTGGCCCTGTAGTGTTTTTAACTGCCGTGTGCCTTTACACACATACACAGGTGTCACTATGTGTTAGTCTTGCTGCAAGTCCGAATAGCGTAAATGTCCATATGCTGTGTGCGTGGGTTGAATGCTCAGTGAGGATTTGTAGTGCCGGCATGTGCGCATCATTTTCTCCTTGTATTATCTACTTGTGGGAGCCCACAGCAACCAGCAAGTGCGCAGAGTGATTACCAGTGTGTATGTGTGGGTGGGTGGGTGTGCAAGTGATCTTTGTGGTTATATGTTTGTTTGTGTGTGTGTGTGCATGTTTGTGTTTGGGCATGTTTTTGAATGCACCGGTGTGTGTGTGTGTGTGTGTGTGTGTGTGTGAACGGATATTGCTGTGAAGCATGGTGGCTCAGAGCCAGGGTTCAGTAATCACATCATCTCCTTTTATTAAATCTCACTGCTCTGCCTCGGCGTTATTAAAATCTCCCAGCATTCTCCTCAATGCTCACTCTCTCCCCCTCTCTACGCATGCCCCCCCCCCCCCACACACACACCTCCCCATCACAATCCCTCCTCCACCTACCCAGTCTGCTCCTCCACCCCATACTCACCACACCTCCTATCCACACCCCACACTGTCTCACCTCTCACACACACTAATTCTCACTCAGATGCTCACATCAATTCCAGATAGACTTGGAAGGCATGGACAGGTGGCAGAAACACAAAATAACAATAATAAAAGACTGAGAGACAAGTCCCCATAAAAATACACATTTGTCCACATTAGTCCAGGAAAGTTTTCCCAGTGATTATTCCGTTTCTGAACCCAAGAGGAAGGGACTGGAAAAATGGGATCGGTGTCAAAAATGATGATGATGATGATGATCATTCTCTTTCCACTTATAATAATAATAATAATAATAATAATAATAATCTGGATGTGTATCATAATGTTGATGTCAATTGAATTTAAAAAGTCTAAATAAAATATAATTAATTTCTTTGATATTATTTATTTTCAAAACAAATACCGTCCGTTCATTTTTGCATAATGCTGGAAATATATATGCACCATGATAAAGTACAGTTATTACAAGAAATATAGATTACTCTTACCCCCATAATTTATCACCTCACATAATGTATTAGTCATACATACACTGCAATCAAAATCAGTGTAGCTAAATATTGTTGCTTCTTTCAAAACTACCTGCCAATATATATATAGATATATTATTTTAAAACGGAGATAGCATCTTCATCCCTCCTAATATTTCAGATCTTAAGACATTTAAGTGCTTGACCTTCAAAGATGTCTCGGTTCATTTAGGCATCTGGCAGCACTTTGCACCATTTTTTCTATTAGACACTTCCTTCTGATGAGGACGCAACCTCGACACTGTATGGGGCACAAGAATAGTACTGTGTGCTACTGACACAGTCTTATAATCACAACAGCAGCAGTGAGACAGATTTGAGCCGAAATAACATCTCACAGTGTCCATTCTCACTGATACTCCTTACTGTATGCCTAGACCAGGGGGGTTTGGTCCCACATATATGCTGCATTCTGTGAACATACAATGGTATGGAATCAATGGTGGAAAAGATCTTTATCTAGAAGCAGGTATGAAATATTTTTTCACTGACAGCCGTAAAATACTTTTTTTTGCTCCTCTAGCCTTATCGCTCTTGTAATACTTCCAGTCCTGCCTACTGTACATCAAACAGCCAGAACTATCAAGTCTAAAAAACAGAATTACCCAGTCATGTAAAAACATTAATTCTTAAAGGTGGGAGGTAGTATTGGTGTCTAATATGGCAACAGCATTATCAGTGTGATAAACAGGCCTTAGAATCTATATACCTCAGTGTGGGGTATGATAAATCTGCAGTATAGATAGCACATGCGAGAGAGAGGGGGTGTGTATGTGTGTGTGTGTGTGTGCATATGTGTGTGTTTGGATAAAACCTCTAATCCCCAGGCCACCAGAACGCAATATCCTGTCAGCCAGTTTCTCATTTCCTGTCTCTCCTGGATGGGGAGGTGGAGTGGGGTGGAGTGGGGGGAGACAGGGGGACCCGTTACCCGTTGCCCCAGAAACAGAAGATACGGGCACCCTTGTTTGAGAATGGCAGCAGCGTTTACTTTATCTCTCTCTCTCTTCTATCTCTCTCTCTCTCTCTCTCTCTGTCGGTCCTCCCCCTCCTGTTCTCTCTCTCTCTTTTTTTTGTGATTCTCCTTTTATTATCTCAGATTTAATAAAGCCAAGGCAGGCAGCTTGTTCTGCCATGAAACATTTATTAGCCGTCTGTAATGAAATTGTTGTGGGGGAAGGCGAGAAGACGGGGCCTCATCAGATGTTATGCAAAAAACAGTGGCAATAACACAATGGGTGAATCCCCTTTCTCTCCTCACAGCAAACAGCATCTTACCCCACAAACAAACCCGGTCAGATCTGCAATGGAATAAACCTTCCTAGGGACTCCTCAACTGACTTGGTCCCTAATGTGGTTAAGTTGGGGTGCTCCCACCTCAGCTCCACCCTGTAGACATGTCTGACTTGATAATTAACACTTTAACCAATTGACCACCCGCCTCTGCCCTGAAAAACACAGAAATACGGGGAGCGCGGGTGAGGTAGGGGGGGTTGGTTGGGGGGTTGAGGGGAATGATTAAGCGAAAACGTAGGGGAAACGGGGAGATAAACCGATTGGTGTCATCACTACTATCAATCTCTACAAGCAGGAAATGAGACTTAGGACAGAGAAATATTATTAGAAACCAGACAGTGATGAATGAGGCACAGGGAAAGAAAGTGAGGGAAAGGAAGAAAGAATCCAGAAGAAACCGAGGACCACAGTCAGAAAGTGAAAAAAAGAAGGAAAATCATTACTCTCTTCCAGAACCTATCCCATATACCCAAGAAGGGTTGGCAAGCGGTTAGACAGCCAGGAATGAGAAGGAGCAGAATGGAGGAAGTAGGATGAGTTCTGAGTAGAATGACGCTGCCTTTGTGTGGTAAGCCACTTTCTCAGGTCTCCTTTTTGTGTGTCAAGAGGGTTGAGCAGGCCGGGGTGTTCATGTCATCCACCCCACAGGGTGATCTATTAACCAACCCCGCAGCTCTCTTTAAAATGCCTTAAACAGCAACTCCCTGTGTCCTAATGTTCTACTCCCTGTGTGAGAGCGGTAAGGCCTGGGGGCCCAGGGGTTTGGGGATTGGGGGTGGGGTGGGGATGGGGTTGAGAAGCAAAGGGCCGCTAGGCCTTGGAGCCCCACGATAGACTAATTTTCTGCCTGGGTTTCAGGCGCCGTGCCCTGGGGCTGCGCTGGCTTTATTGGTCTGGGACCTGCCTCATCCAACGAGGCTTGCAGTGTGTTTGCCATGTCCATAGATGTGTGTGTGTGTGTGTGTGTGTGTGTGTGTGAGTTCTGTGTATCTGTGTGTGTCCATGTTTGGAGATGTGTGGGGTTGTGTACATTTGTTTGCCTGCACAGACTAAGAGTGAGAAGGTGACGCAAATGTCTGCGACAGAGAAGTGAAAGTGTCTCTGGTTACAGCTGAAGAAGATATTTAAAACATGACGCTCATTCAAATATTAGCTTGAAAAATTATCATCCTTTTCTAGGGATAAGCAGACGCCGGCGAGAGCTTGCCTGGCTGTTATTGAGAAAAAATAGGGTTAACGGTTTCCAAGTAAATTGCCTTCAAATTAGGGAGACCTGAAGAAGAAAGAAACGTCTGATGTCTGCAGCATCGCTCTTCTTTACTGTTCTCTCACCCTTCTTTCCCCCTAAGAACCTTGACTCCTGAATGAGTTGAAAATTCCAGTTTCTTAGAGCTGTTTGAAATTCCTTGGCCCAGCTGAGGTGGTGCGCACACCTGCTGGGAGATGTGAGGGTGTAGGGGGCAAGTTTGGTGTTGGGTGCTGATGGACGCACCGGGAGGAAACAAGGAGACATTGTTGTTGGTCCAGTCAAGGTCATTGGCAGGAGAGAATGCCAAGTCAGACAGGCACGCCATCGATATCTCCTTCTGGACCAAAACGCATACTTCAACAAAGTGCAATGGAATCCTCTGTTCAGCCAGTCATGCATCAATTTCTGTACGGTATATCAATCATCTTTGGTGCAAATGTCCTTATATGTTGTTAATTGCATCACCCATCCATGAAATGCTGATCATTTTTTGGCTTTCATTTCCCACATTTTCTGCTCCAAAATATTTCATCCTATGAGTGTGTCAGAGTATACTCAATATCTTGAGAGTGCGTATGTTAGAGTATACTGAAAATCTTGTGTCAGTGGTTGAAATATTTGTGGAATTTTCTGCTTTTGATGGAGAAAACTGGATGAGTGATCAAGGCCTTGATGTTGACAGATCTATGTAAAAGTTAGCCAACAATAAGTGCATACTTCTAAGACAATGCATTGAAAGCACAGAAGTATCTGAGGTCTCCCTCTGTATCTCTACCCTGTATCAGTTCTTTAGTTTCCTCCCTCCGTCCTGGTCTCCCACCATTCCCTTATCCCTCTCCGCTCTGCCTCCAGATGTTGGCCGCAGAGGGAGTGTCTGTTCCACTGGACGCCGTCTGACACTTTCCACAACAAACGATAACAGACTGCAGGGTCGTCCTTCAGACAGCCCTTCCCAGCCCTCTCCCGCTGGCTCACCCGCTCACTCACAGGGATGTTCGGATGTTCAGAGTTTCGCACCCTCACGCTCACTTACATCATGTCTGTTACTAGCATAACTGACATCATGTCTGTTACTATATAACTGACTGAATGCTGAGTGAATAGGGAGAACCTATGTTGGATCCATTTGAATAGTTTGTGGAGTACAGTAATAGCACAGAAGGAGTGTAATACAATATAACTATTTAAAGCACTATGGAATTTAATGATGCTTTAATTAACTAAGGTGAAGTGCAGCCAGTCAGTGGGTGCTTACTTGGAGGAAGAAAAAGAAAAGTAGTTTGGTGAAGGTGCATGGTTGGATTAGGACAAAGAAAGGTAGTTTGGTGATGGTGC
>JAGFZM010002108.1:107870-185932 GCA_017657215.1 Limnothrissa miodon | reverse complement strand
TTGGATTAGGACAAAGAAAGGTAGTTTGGTGATGGTGCATGGTTGGAGGGAGAAGAGGAAAGGTGAGGGATGCAGGGAGCATCTTAAGAGGCATCTCTTACTTCTCATAGTCATGTTTGCAGTAGAGCAGGCGATCGCGACAGTAGCAGGTGCCGGTGAGTGTGGTCAGGCACACGGCACACTTGACACACGTCTCATGCCAGAAACGGTCATTCACACGCAGGAGAAAGCGGTCAGCGATGGGCGACTCACAGCCTGCACAAACCTCTCCCCCTCCTACATGCTCTATGGCAGGAAAAAAAGCAGTCAGAGCTTTAGATACAATTCCATTTCTTGGGCGTATTTGTTTGAGTGTTTTTGATGATAAAATCATAAAGAGTTTTAAATTAGTAAATATGGGCAGGTGCCCATCTGTGATTCCCTGTCTGGAATGATGAATTTACTAGTTTCCTGTGTCATCATAGCTTCAGACAGTTAAAAAAGATAAACAGGATGTCTTCACAATAATATAAAATACTCTTTGTCATGCTTTGTCATGCAATTACCATTTAATGCCTTGCATGTGTGTTTAATAAATCAGGCCACGTTGAAGCCATAGGGAATCATTAAACCAAATATGACCTAATGGGTAGACCATCGTAACGTCAATGGACCTTTATGACATGACATGCGGAAAAACAAATGTCAGACAGAGCAGTCAAAAATTGGTCTGGACTTGAGAGTATGAGGAAAAATCAGCCATGACCGAAATGGCCGAAAAAACTGAAGACAAGTGTGGGAAATGTGAACTCTCACCATAAGGGGTGGCAGAGGGTCCTTGCTGTAGACAAGACTGGCTCTCCTCGGTTTTCATCGTGTCCCTCCTTCCCTCCGAGTGCTCGCTTTCGGAAAAACAAACAAATATCACAATCCATTTATTGCACAACTTAGCCTACCACACTTTTTGCTTATTTGTAAATCTATTTTACAGCAGAAAATACTTCGATCTCTAAATCGGCAAGACTAATAAATAGGGCAGAAACGCGAAAAGTCATCATGACGGTGACAATGAACTTAAAAACTTGGCAAATGGCAACAAAGAGTAGCCTAATGCAATGTGTAGCCGCAAGACTATTTGTCAACGCAGCCTAGGCTACTTGTGTCTAATCAGTTCCGAGTCTAATCTGGGCAATTATTTTACAGTTTTTAGATCCAACGCGAAAGGCGATATATCACAATCTCATGTCTAATTTAAGTATTTGGGAGAAGAATCTGCCAATCGAGGACGAGGGACGCTCATGCATCCATGAAAACCGGCTCTCGGTGTCTGCATCTCTACGTGTGTGTTTGTTGAAAGGCAAATCTTGGCTGGCTCATTAGCTTGACCTAAAACACAGCAAGGTTAAACTAGTCCCATGGGCTGTCCTATAAGCCAACCGAAGCCAAAACTAATAATGCGGCCAGGCAAACAAGACATGTCTGTTCGGTGATGGTTTTTAATTAAAATAAAGAACGAAAACAATATTTGATCTCTCAGTATGATTTTCAATAGTCGTATGATGCATAAGAAAACCAGCTAGTGCATTATTGTTAGGCCTATGAAGAATATGAATTAGAAATAGTTTGATGGCCTAGGCCACTTTTAAAAAGCCCAGTCTGTATGATAACATGAAAATTAGACAAAACTGCAAAATGTCCACGGAATGTATAGGCCTAGACCGATGCAAATACACGACAAATGTAATTTTTATGTGAAATCAAAACACAAAAATATATCGCATCCTATTATTAGATTTTTTAAACCGAAATGAATAAAGCAAGAATGGGTTGTTTGAATCAAATTTATAAAATAAGTTTACTCCAATTTGTAAGTGTTGTCAACTTAGTGAAAAGTTTAAATTTGTATTTAATAATCATATATTATAGTATAGGCTAGTCAGCACGAGTTTTGGACACTAATCCACATAATCCAATTACGCTATTCGTTAAATGGAGTTAGAAATTAACGTTGGCAATAACTCAATAACAAGGTCTGGTATCGTAAAATATTTGCATAGAAACTCGTAAGCTATCTGCAAGTTTGGATTTATCATTTGGCAGGGCAGAAGAAAAATGACAGCATGTCATTGAATGGCAGATTAATTAATTAGGAATGTTAACTTCGACACATTAGGCCTACGTTGAAAAGAAGGATATATTAGTAGGATCAAAAATGTACAAATATGTCTGTTAGGTTACTCTTGCAAAACAACTGGATTTACAAAGCCCAATAACACACAGTGGACAGATTAAATCTAAAAGGACTCTAATGAAATTTGAATTAAGAATCGTTGGCAAACTTGCCAAAAAAAAGACCATAATATTAAATTTCGTGTTTATTCTAGACTTTACCCCAAATGGTCGATTCTAAGAATTTTGGGGAGGCCTTTAATATTAGGCTATATTTATTAAAATCCAAGGCAAACAGAATACAAGAGATCATTAAAATAATCGAACAACATAAAACAAAATATGTGTAGCCTACACGTCATTTTATATGCTTAGGCAACTCCCTACAATCAGGAACTATAAGTTTTGAACGGAGTTTTACGCGCATCCTGCAACTGCATTAACGCAAACTTTCCTTAATATATCACCTCTATAAATTTCATTTCAAATTAAGTTGTTAATTTAAGCATGAAATACAATCCCTCAACATAGAAATACACATAAGCTATTTAACGAATAAAAAGAGACCATGTTTTCGGTGACGCATTAGCCTTGTCCTAATGCCTGAGACCGAGACGGTTTCTTTTTAATTAAAATATATTTAAAAGATATTTTATTTAAAGATATGGAAGTGGAAAATGCTTACTTGAAAGCAATGTTTTAATTTGCCTTTTTCATGGCACCATACTACATTATTTGGCCGCGAGTGCCGTGTGTGTTTATAAAATTGAGGTTGTATTGTATAAAAAACTGAGATTTATTTAGGTTATTATCCCAGGTAGGATACAAGAGAAAAATACAAAGACGTGATTGTTGAGATTGTTGACATTGCTGTCCATATAAAAACAACCAATCGTAGGCTGAAATGAAAAACTATGGCCTAATATAATGAGGTGAGTCTTTTGCGTAAACATTTCCAATTTTTCAGAGCCAGTGTAAATATCTAAATAACCTGTAGTCTTAACAGTGTTATGCGGTCTTAATGAAAATACCTTTCCTAAATTTCTAGCTTTAAACATTGGTTATGGTCCTCAACGTGAAACTTATCAGTGTGGTGTCACAGTGCGTGAAACTAAAGTCATTATCTTCCTGCATACACACATGATCTGTGTAATAAAAAATACTCATTTGTGTAACTGCAAACGATAGTTAACAAATACTATATGATTGCTAAAGCACCACAACGGCCCATCAACAACCTGTCGACGGACACAAGACTCCGAACCTACCTTGAGGTGAAACACACTCCCCCGGAGATTTCTGTTGGAAGCATCAAAACTCGTAAAATTAAATCTGTCTAGACACCAACAAGCATGACCAGGTTACAGTCCAAGACTTAGGCAGTGGCACTTAGTCATTGCAAAAAAAGACTTATTATCTCCTTAGTATCTCCTCTCTGTTTTGTCGCTGTTCCAGACTCAACCCGTGCACACAGTTCAGCGCGCGTACAACTGACGGGAGGGAGGGGGCGACGGAGAGGGTTTGGGTAGTGGCCAGAAGAAAGCATTGAGGAGGTTGAAATGGGTACTGTTGTACCAGTGTTCGTGATAACGCATTGTTATTTAAAGGTGACGTGGTAAGGACATAGACACGTGTGTGAGAGGAGCCAGTGTGGGTTTGCGTGTGTGTATGCTTGTATGTGTGTGAGACAATGCATTTGAAGACTAATGTAGGCTAAACATGCCGTCATTCGTTTTACGATACAAGTTTACATTTTCTGTCCTGTATTTTTGTAGTCATAGAGGCTAAAGCTATTAACCAGCACTTGACACTAGCAATGGCATTACTAATTAAAAGAGGTAACAAAATCGGCCTTAGAGACTGTGAGCTGAAGGTCTATTGATGAACTGTGAGTAGGCCTATGTTGTACAAATACATTTGTGGATCATAAAACTGACAGCAGTGGAAATCTTTTTTTCTGATAACAGTTTTTGTCAAGAAGTTACGACTTATATCTTCTAAGAAGGCATTTTGAATGTTCTTGCTATTGTGCATGCCGAGATCTCGATTACCATTAGCCTACACATCACTGCTGCCCTCCTGTGGAAATAAAAAAATGCAAAAAAAATCATAAACAGATGCAACTGGTAGATAGTTCAGAATTTGGTTACCTAACTGATTATTGTGGATATATACTTCTGATGAATGAGGTCAACTTTTTTGTATATTATTTTTTGGGGTAAAGAGTATGTGTATTAAGCCGCAATGAAATTAGAAAGTTAAACAAAGGCTCTTCAATTTGGTTAAAGAAACGTTAAACCTACAGTACCTTGTTATATCAAAACAATTACACACTTGGTATAATTGAATAGTATTATTTATCCATTTAAAATATAGTACATCATAAAAAATACTGCAAAATGACACAATTGATATATTCAAATTGTAGGTGTCATCAGTGGTTAAACAGAGAATAAAAGACGCCAAGAATACACAGCAGACCACAGATCTGCAGAAAATAAATATGGTGATTTGCTTTGTTCAGACTGTTCCTTATTGACCATTTGCAGACATCTTATATGGATGAAGTTTTTTTCAGTGCAGTGACAGTACATTAGGGCTTTGAATTCATTACACAGAGACGTATAAGTGTTAATAAATCCTAGAAGCATTGAAACTGAAACAGATGTGTGTGGTCACTGTTTAACTGAGATGTGTCTCAGTTGCTTACATGTAGTATGCTGGTGGTGGTTTTGATTTTGTCTAATCAAAATTGTCTTGAAGATCAGTTCTGTGTCCCTCAGACAAAATGCAGCTGCTCCCCTTTCCCTAAGCCACAGCGCCTCAGTTTCAGCCCCGACAGAATCTTGTGAGCAGTCCGTTCATCTCCTGACATTCTCCTCAAAGAATGGCCAAGGGCCCTGCCCTCGCTGCCCACCTCATGCCTGTTATTGGATTGGTTGCTGTTCAGCTTGGCCAATGGCTCTGTTTTTTTACCTTTAGCCAGATCCGCCCCCAAGTGGACTCCCTTCTGATTGGCTGTGGCGGCAGCTGCCGCCAAAGCCGCCACCGTGTCATCCAGTCGCACGTCCAGCCTGGTGGATGAAAGGGAGCGGGCATGCAAGGCCTGACCGGACCGGCTACGCGGGCGGGCCATCTCCGTGGTGCTCTCTCGTCGGAGCTCATTTGTCTGAGCCGGAAGATGGAACTGAGGCTGACTTGGACTTGGACTTAGACTTGGACTCGGACTCTGGGTTTGGATGGGGTCCCTCAGCTCTGGGGAGGAGCTTTGGCTGCTGTCTGGAGTCTCCTGCTGGGCGGGCTTGTAGGCGGCCTCTGGCCCAGCACGGGGGCCGGTGGATCGGGCTCTGGGGGCAGGGGTGGGGTTCCGGTGGTACTTCACTGGCTGCCTGGTGAAGGGGCAGCGGGGCCGGGTGGCCTGGGAGGGTCCAGCCCCCCCAAGGGCTGTGGGTGTAGTTCGTCTTACAGCCAGGACTGCTATTGGGTCAGGGACAGAAAAAGTGCAATTACTTGACTTACTTTTACTTGCTTAAAAAATATGTAAAAAATATTTGTATAAAATAAGATAAATGCAAGAGATGCACAGCAGCTTGAAACACTTGAAAAAAACTTTATTCCTCATTATTAAACAATCAAACAATAAAATAACTTTTTTAAAATGTGATATAAAGGTAGATGAAAGGCAGCTGATTACCATCTTTGACAAAGCTATTAGCAAATTTAATTAATTCAACTCACAACCTTGAAATCTTGAGCGCAGTGTAAGAAGCGCCTGGTGCAGATAGGCAAGCACAAGCAGCAGCAAGCAAGGCGAACTTTCCAACATGTCCTATCTATTACCTTTTATCCATTGGTGACAGTCTTTTCACTTCCTCTGCTGCCTACCTGCTTTCTCATTGGCCTGTGGGCTGAGCTGGTCCACGGCTTCATTGGATGAGGACTTGTCAGAAATGTAGCCCTCACTTGAGTCTGTCTTGATAGTGCGGGTCTGTTAGAATGACACATATTGTTGTAGCCTTATGGAGCGTGTGACTAACACATCTGAGGGGCCACAACTGAAAGAGGGTGGTGGTGGTTGGGTGGTTGTGTCATAGAGTGCAGTCACATTCAACATGTTAAACATTAGAACAAGTTCTGTGTTTGGGGGAGGGAGGGGTTAGTTGACGGGAGCTTGGTGTTAATGTTGTGCTTGAGAGGAGCCTTGTCAAGGGGTCTACACATGGTGAAAAATGCAAGGAGGCTGAATTTGCTTCAGACGTCGTCCCCTGGGTGCGGTTAACATGCTGGGCCACAAGTCAAGAGCAGAGATTCAAACAGGCTGCATTACAGGTGAAAGGGTGTGGGCAAGGTGCCTCTCGCTCTTTTCCTCGTGCTGGGTTAGGCTGGGTTGGGCTGGGCTGGAGAAGCAGAAGCATGCAGGCAAGAACACTAATCCTTACAGCGTAAATATTTGAGACCTCAGCTGCGCGTTTCTCCCTGGGTTGACGCAGGGTGGTGCAGGAAGGAGAATCTCAAAGCCCGAGAAAATGCAAAGCAGAACGCAAGCGCCCTTCGGAGAGCCTTTAATCTGCGCTTACAGACACGCTCTCCACATTGCCTGATTATGATCAGCTAAATCCCTGACAGCTACATATGTTATTAACCGGCCAAAGGGATGGCGTTTAGTGTTTAAATGCATCAGGAGGGCTTTTGATTTGATTAACAGCTTGTAGCGTAGGAGAAGGCAAGGAAATGCAGGGTCTGACAAAAGATGGTTAAAGCAAGACACCACTCGTCTTACCTCCAGTGAGCGAGGGCGCTCTCGGGATGTTGCTCCTTCCCCTTGTGGAGTGCTGGCAGCCATAGGGGTGGAGCACGAGGTGGTATTAGTAGGGGTCTGGGGAAGGGGGGCGGTGGGGGCTGGGGGTGGCGGCGTGCACGATCTACCCTGCTCCCCTGGCCCAAACACCTGGATGTGGTGGGCAATGAGGAACTCCACCAGCAGCGCCTGGTAACTCGTCTCCAGCAGGGCCAGCATTGACACATCTCCTGACACCAGGGG
The DNA here is from genome assembly GCA_017657215.1 of Limnothrissa miodon. Taxonomy (NCBI): domain Eukaryota; kingdom Metazoa; phylum Chordata; class Actinopteri; order Clupeiformes; family Clupeidae; genus Limnothrissa; species Limnothrissa miodon. The sequence continues at coordinate 178,743 of JAGFZM010002108.1, read as the reverse complement.
GCGCAAGAGAGTTGGACCAAAAATGATGCCCAGGTTTCCAGGCGACATCTTGTTCTCCTCGTAATTCTCTGATACCCTGAGCGCAAATGACAGGCAATTTTAGTTATGTGTTCTTTGGAGCATGTTTGAATCTGTTTGTATGCTACATGGACCTGACATGCTCTACCTGTGCAGATGGGCCATCATGTGATGCAGAGTGCTGTAGTTACTGAGAGGGAGCCGTTCCAGCAATTCCCTCAGAGAGCGTGTGATGTCCTCCTCCTTTTCAGGATTCTCAATTGCATGGTTCTTCTCGCTCAGATGCTGAATCTCTTTGCCCATAGCAATGAAGTTGTTGTACAAGTCAAACGTCAAAAGAGGCTCTGGTAGCTATCAAACGAGATTATCGTAATTATCAAGATGAACATCTTACAAACAAATTAGACAGACCATTAGTAAAACACTTTAGTGGCGCCCCACTACCTCTTTGAAAAAGTGCTTCAAGACTGAAGTGATATCATGGGGAGAGAGGTCGGAGAGGTCAACATTGTCCTTCTGGATCTCAAAAGCCTGGCAGAGCTTTAGAATCCGGGGCTTAGAGCCACTGATCCGATAGATACCCTAAGAGAAAAATAAGAGAGAGAAAGAGAGTCAATGTACTGTTGTCATAGCCAAAATACGCACAGCTTTATCTGAGTTTTCCTGAATGGCACATGAACCACTGCCCCTATTTATTGCTTCTGCTGTCATGTTGACAAGTCCTTATCTAGCAAAAGTGCTGGTCGACTCTGCAACATCCTCTTAGCCTTGCAACAATTATTGACCTGCTGTAGAATAAGGAAGTATTTGGCTTAGTAGTGGTCAGCGTTACTTAAGTGAGCGCACCTGCACAGTCATGGCCCTGTTCTCAATCTCAGCCGTGCAGACGCGCACTATGTAGGGCACTTCCTCTGGCGTCTCCCTGGGCAGGAGAGAGAAGCCTGTGCCGAACAGCAGCCCCTTCCGCTGCTCACACTCCAGCTGACAAACCTCCAGACACTTTCTGTGCATGACAAGACCACACTGGGAGGACAGACGAAAGAGGGAAGAGAGAGGAGGAGGAGAGAGAGAGAGTGAGAGAAAGAGATTAAAATCAGTATAATTCAGGTTGTATGTTGATTAATGTTTCCTAATGCTTTTCATTATGAATGGTTAAAGGGTAGAATGGACATTCCATAGCGTTTGTTAACATATGACAAGCCGAATATGCATTATTTTTTTATTCTTAAGCTACTCTTCACTAGACAGATTAAGCATAAAAATAAAAAGCTAAAAACTGAAATGCACTACTTAAAAGACAACAACGGCTTATTGCACTAATATTATATTAGTAATACATTACTAATATAATAGTAATGTATAATGACAAGAAGTGCAGTGCAGTTTCTATCATTAAGACTACATACCTCCACGCATTCTACACCGTTGACTAGGACGTAATTTTCACACTGTTTGCACTTGATCATCTTGCTCTTCATCTTCTTGAGACGATGAGTTAGGGCTGCGCGTGACGTGCGCACTTTGCTCGTCAACCCATTGCTCTCTGACAAAGGATCCTGGCTTTCTGTGGTGTGAGATGCAAGAGATAGTTTGTTGGTCAAAAAAAAATCCTCCATGTGAAATGCAAGTGTTTAGATTAGTAGTAACTACTGAGTACAATAGTAACTACTTGGCGGCAAAGAAAGTTAAAAGAAAGTCAATGAAGGACTTACCGCCTTCATACACTGTCCCCATTTCTCTCTCATCCAGATCATCTGATGACATGGTTCCAGAGGAAGCTTTTGCAACTCTCCGATTCCCATGAGCTAATGGCATTGAAATCAAATAGTTATTTTTGTCACAAAAGCAAGAGGTAGAAAAATAAAATGCTAGAGGCACATTGTAGTTGTTGGTAGGGTTGCCACATCTTAGTTGTGTAAAACTGGTACGGGGGGAGCGGGTTGGGTGGTTGGTGCAAAATAGCGACGAGAACACTGACGCAATATAGTAGGTTTATTTAAAAAGTAGTCTAAAACGAATTATTTAAGGGGTTGGAACTGTGTTTCATGAAGGATGATCAATATTCCAGGACAATGAGTAAAAAAAAGAGAACAAACAGGACATGTGGCAACACTACCAGCTGGTGAGGGAGTTTTGGACTTACCTGGACTAGACAGAGACTCAAGACTTCCTCCCATGCTCTCGCTGTCACTGTTGCCAGGTCGACCTAGTATGGGGTGAGACAGATCATTCATTGGCAAATAACTGCCACAGTTTGTTACCAAAATCATAATCTATTGTTTTCTGTGATGTGTGTGTGTGTTGTATTTTTAAGACTCACGTCCATCGCCACTATGCCGTTTGACAACATCGTCAGGAAGTGGAAAGTCACTGAAAGCACTAAGAGGATTGCTTGTTTTGCGGCGTCCACTGGGGGGCGACCTATCAAAGGGAATACACAAGTCCCAGTCGATCAAATGAAAGTTCACTGAGAATACAGGCCCTTCAAATGCATGTGAGATGAAAGTCATTCATTTGTTTGCCTGTGGTAGTATTTTCTTCCTCAAATCTATTTCACACAAACAAAGGTTAAAAGAAACAAGAAAGAAATCCAACACTTTCCAGAAAATCTTTACAACCTGTGTGGTATGGCCTCACTTTCACACTGCAAGACCTGAGTGCAGTTAACATACATACAATCACCTGATCATTGTGTCTTCATTTAGAATAAGAATAAGGGGGAAAGCCACTAGTTTGGAAATCGAACAAACAATGTTCATATGTTTGTTAAGATTTTTTTCTGTTTTTGTCTAGCTGCCCTATGAACACTATGCTGTGGCAAACACCCTGAAAGACCACTTCCTTTGAAGTAGCTGTGTGGACATGTGGACTACAGAATGTGAGTTAAAACCCACTGTGAGCAAACATTTATACACTGTTGATATCCACTGAAGATAACATTTAATCCAGTTCAGTTTAGCTGGGTTCCCCCATAACAACACTTTACACCACGTGTGGTAATATAATTGTTACAAGCCAGTAAAGCGGGTTGTCTGGCTGTGTTCAAGTCTATTCATTTCCCACAAAACCCACAATTACACCTTCACAGCTCTGTAACACTCACCTCTTTTGGGGGACATATTCCTGGAACATGAATGTCTGGAGAGGTTGCTGCCTCCGGTGGCTCCCAAAGATGTAGCGCAGGTAAGGCTCACCAGGTTCGTATGGCCTACACGTGAGCTCCAGGTTATGGTAACCCAGAGGAACAGGCTCCATCTGTTGCCGCTGAAAGAAGAACATGTTCACCGTCACCTGGAACGACAACAGTCAAGGTTATAGACAAGCACAGCACTGATTTAAGATGCACACCAAACCCTCCTGGGATTTAGATCTTTTATTTGTTTCAAGGAAACTAAAAAAATGATAAAAATCATCAATTTAATAAGTAAAATCGGTGATTCAACTGTTCAAATTGCAAAAACTATACTATAATTGTATGTATTTCAGTATGTATCCAAACAGAAATAAAACGACCAGCCAGCTCACCTCTTTAAGCACGTAGTCCCCCTGACAGATGAGCTTGCGGATGTGCACGATGATCATCTCCTTTACTCTCTCCAACTCGTCATGGTGGCCCTGAGCATCATTCACACACTGCTTGTAGAGATTCTCTGCTTCTATCATCTGTGCAATTGCAAACCACAACAAACCACACATGGTTTAGGGGGACAGCAGAGCTTTGCAGCCAGTGTAACATCTGTACTTAACGTATAAGACCATCCCAAATTTAAAGAAGCTTGACATAACCTCTAATATGTATCATAAATAAAGTGTGGCAATTGGACGCTGTGGTTAGATAAGACAGTTCCTGGTAAATGAACCGTCTGTAGTAACTTGGGCATAGCAACTTTGTCAAGATTTACCACCAGAATATGGACTTCTGTGCTTGCACTTATTACACTGAACCATCCTGACGTTATGTGCAGATTGTACCTGACTTCAGTAACTTACACTGAATAAACCACTTCTAACTGACAAGCCAACAGTAAGTGGTACAGTGGAACTGCATCTGTGCACTGAATGTTCACCAACAGCCTCCACACCATGCCCCATCTTTGCGTGTCAGGGTCGCACAGAGGCAAGTGGTAGGGTCTCAGTGGCCTTACTTTTGTCTGAGCATCGTCCCTGGACTTCCTCCTCTTGTCCAAGGTCTTGTATCCCCCTGCCTCCTCCTCTGCCTTAGTGGTCATGGCCTTGGCTTTCTCCAGCTCCTCACAGCGCTGGATGTACTGCTGCCGGGCCTTCTTCAGAGCTGACTCTGCATCGTTCTGGCACAACACACAGTCATCATTACAACTCAGAGTGATGGCAGGCCTGGGGAGACTAGACTGGTGCGTTTCATAGTGCGTTTCACCATGCTACTGAGAGGTGTGAGGGAGGGGAACTTGGTCTCAATACTAAACTATGAATAACAGCATCACCTGCGGAGGTGCCTCACTCAAAGGCACTTGCTGGATCTAATCAATTTTTATTCTGGAAGGTTTTCTGAGCCTGTTTCCTAAGTGTTTCTTGGGCTTCGCACTTCCCACTGCTTAGTTCAGCTCTGAGCACTGCCATTTTTTTGTGACTGCATCCAGTCATTTGAATCAATGCTCATTAGCTGAAATCCAATTTGACATTCCCAGTGACAGGTGAATATTCTAGGTCAACTTAAGACAATCATAATAATGTCAGCAGTCACAAACCATTTTTTTCTGCTCCTTTGTCCACTGTTCTTTAAACTCCCGTCGCCATTTGTCAATCTCATTCCTCTTGGAAGCAAGAGCCTGAATAAAACAGTTGAAACGGAAGGAGAGGGGAGGGAGTTTCACTGTAAGCAGAGTCAATATCCACACTCATTTCTAATTAACATTTTGTTATGGTGGCCTGCATTGACCTGACCCAACCCGGCTGGCTGCAGTTCTGAGTGGAGGGAAGCAGTACCTGGGAACAGCGCTGGTGGAGCAGCTCTGCTGTGTGTTTGGCGTTGGAGCCGTTCTTGGCATCCTGTTCCAGGGCCATGGTGAAGATGTACTGCAGGGGCATCATCTCCTGCACCGAGTTCACACAACACGCAGGAAACGCGAGGAAGAGCACAGACCATGAGTGACTGGTACGCTCTTCAGTGCTGCTGTATGTATATTTAGCCTTTGGGTAACGCTGAAGTCATTCTCACAAATAGTACATACACCTAACAGAAGCCTGACATCGAGCCTATAACTAGCATTTGGGCAGAGCTTTAGGTGTATGTGTGAGGTGGCATTGATATGTTCTTAGATGAATGATCCACAAGCACTCAACAGCACATGCATGAATGCAATCCTGGACTTAAAAGAATTCTATGTTTATGGTTGAGGCACATGTTCTCACCTGCTGGGACACACTCGCTTTTGCTGTTTCTGCCGCTCGCATGATGTTCTTAGCAAACTCTTGTTCTGTAAACAAAACAAGGGAACTGAGTCTCAAATGATCATTCTTGTGTCTTGATTTTTTTAACATACTGCAATTGGGTGTAAACATAATACTGAGAAGAGAACTGACAACCTCCAGACAGCCATCAACTTGTCAATCATCAATCAAGCCTAATGCTAAAATAGGACCTATTTCATGTTCAGAATTGAGTTCATAGATTGCCTTCGGATGTCAACTCTGGGAGGTGGGAGTGAGGCTGGGGAATGCACAGTGCCGAGACCGAAACAGTACACATCATGGAATCTAAAATTGTTTGGCAAAAAAAATCAAACAAATTGGATGCCCTACAGATGTAACTGGTCTGACAAATCCATATGAAAGGACTTAGCTGGCATCATGGCCAAGCCATTGCCACTGTCCATTAGGGTGTCTGCCAAACCTAAATGCTTTGTGTTATGAAACTGGAAAAATGGAAAACCACAGGTTCTTCCCTGAATTGCATCAGCCTCATATCTACCCCAGGTACACTGCAATAATACCTCATCTCAAATATCTTACCACTTTAAAGTTCCACGATTATACTGCGAAATGTCACCACTGATCCTATTGTTAGTTTTCAGACTGAAGAATTGAATTCGTTTGAAGCCACCAAATGTGGTTTTTCGGACCATGTCAGTAGCTATTTGACTTGTAGTAGGTGTTTGTGTACTTTGAACATCTGGTTGGGTAGTGAATTTAAAATTACACACCAAATATACTTAAAATGACTGTGAATGCATACTATGTATGCAACTTAGCACAATTGTTTTACCTTTATTCAGGTAGAGTTTAATGCACCTTTGGCCACTGAGTCATTGTGTCTGTAAGTCCATCATTTTATATTAGGTTGTAGAATGTGCTTAAGTTGATATTAGGAGGACCTTGTGCATAGCAAGGTATACCTTTTGTTTTGCCAAGCAGAGCGGCGGAGTGGCCAGTTTCCCAGGGTAATCCCTCCACCCCTCTGTTCCATTCTCTCCCACAGTAGCCGCCTAATCTGGGACTAGTAATCCCCATCCCCCCTCTCTTTAAGGTTTTATCAGGGTGGCCCTGGTTGTTGCCAGCATCTCTGCTTTTTGTTGTTGTTTTATTTGACTGAGAGGCACACTGTGAAGAACAAGTGCACCGTCAGTTTGATTTTAGCATCTGCACATGTAACAATGTACATGTACAATGCACATGTACAGTTAGCCACCAGAGGCTAAGAGGAGAGGATTTAACACATCTGAGGTCACACATTCTCTCAGAACTCCTAAATTAGACACAATGTTTTGCTGAGAACAGGGGAAAGTTATTTATAGAGAATGATATGCATTTGTTTGGTGATGTCACAAGGACAAAATAACGGAAATGTCGTCGGAACTGCCCAAGGTTTCTTCCTTTACCATAACAAGTAAAAACAAAAAACGCTGCTAGGGAGTTTTTCCTTGCCCCTGTTACTCATTGGGCCTCTTTGTGTTACGCGCTTTGAGACATGCCTTTTGTAAAAATGCGCTATATAAATAAAATTGAATTTAATTGACTGGAAGAGAAGGGTAACAGAGAAGAAAGTAGTTGTGAAGCACACCAGTAAAATATGCTCCCTTATTTTTACCACGTTTTTGAAAAGTATCTTGTTCAAGTGTAGTACTAAAGAGTAGAGAAACGGAGATTTGCAATGGGAACTGGGGCATTCCCATTTCGTGGGTCTGTATCAGTAAAATAAATTGGTTTATATTTTAGCTTCAAAACCCAATTGTTTTTTTTTTATTTTACAAGGGACAGACCATCAACACCAGGCACTATCCTTGGACATTGGGGTTGTCTGCTCACCCCATTATAACTACTTTAGCCAAACAGAAACAATCAACGGGTTGTCAACATGCATTAGATGGGGAAACTCGTCTTGGTAACCAGCATCACTCACCGTAACTGATTCTCTTGTCCATCCAAGCCAGCAGATCTTTGGCATAACGGCACCACATCTTGGCATACTGCAGGGCGATCTCCACCCCCCCTTCGCAGCGACACAGGGCCTGGTCGGCATCCGGAGCTGAGAATGAGTACATTAGCATCACGACTCCTTGGGCATACCACACACACACACACACACACACACACACACACACACACACACACACACAGACCCTTCCTCCAAGGTACTTGAAAACAGTCTGGCACGGTCCAACCCTCAGCCTTTCACCCCTACCACAGTGTCAGCCTGTGCAGGGAAGCATATCTGTCTTTCCTTGTGGTCTAAAGACATGTCAAATGCTCAGAAAAATCAAAAAGAGCTAATAGGAGAAAGCACATCTCCTTGTGTCTTGAGTCTTTTGGCATGCTTATCCAAAGTGAGCAAAGAAAAGAAAAATACTGGATGAAAGACTGGAAATCCTTGATTGTTGGGTTTTAAAAAGTCCTTAGTCCTTAGGTTTTATGTGCCAGAAGAGACAGGTAAACACTGGTAGAAAACTCTATCCGTCTCAGGTAGAAACATCTCGGGTGAATCAAATTCAGAAGAGGTCAGCAGCACAACATTGCCTTCATGGCCTTCATGGTACATTCAAAGCAATAGAGGTTCATCCACAGACGCCACTGATAGCAGGATTTACTCCACTCCAGCCCAATGTCAGTCCTCTGTCCTCCCCATCTTAGAGTTCAGCTGTGGTCATGTACACTCTCCTGTGGCTGAGAGAAATCACCTGTGCAGCGGCTCTGTCACCTCCCTTCCCCTCTCTCTCCCTCTTTCTCTCTTTCGGTCTGGCTTAGCGGATTGGAGTTGAGGAGTGGTGGCAGAAAGATGCCTAGCGATTCCACCCAGGCTCTAGCTCTGCACTCCTCCCTCTCTCATCTCCCTCTATCCCTCCCTCATTCCCCTCCCCCCTCCACCTCTCTCCCTCTGTAGACTATCCTACCCATTTGTTTGGGACTCACCAAACACAAAGGCCCTACTGTATCATGTCAACGGGCATACCAGACTACCAATAGAATTGCTTAAGTCATACCTCACATGGGAGAAAGTACAATGAGTATGGTAAACATTTCCCCTTGGGGATCAATAAAGTATCTATCTATCTATCTAAAAAAATGTGCTTGAGAGAAACTCCTGTAAAATATGAATTTAAATTGCACTAATATTATTGTGTTACTTCATTTAGCAGTCAAATGGAATAGACGTTGCGTGCACCAAACAGTCAATGCTGTTCTTGTGCTCAGCAGTGTCACAAAATAAGGAAGTACATTTATATCCTGGAAAACCACCAAACACTTTCTGTCAAAACACACAACAGGGCTCTCTTAAAAACTTGTCATTCCTGTGCTTAATAACCAGCAATGCAGAACTTTCAGATCAGCTGAGTTTTTTCACCAGACATTATATATTATATATTTTTTTTGGAACGTTTTGAAAATTTTCAGGGGTGGAAACATGTTTCTTCACTTCACAATATGTGAAATGTCTGACAAAAATGAGATGAAAACTTCAAACGTATGATACAATAAAACAGGCAGGAAGAAGATGACAAATCTCAAGTGTGACTGCAACCCTGACCCTTGTCCACTGCCCCCGACGTCACCCATACCTGGCAGCTCCCCTGTCTCATGCTGCCTCTTACCAGGGCCCTGAGGAGAGATTAGTGGCCAGGTCCAGATTGCAAAGGGTTTGCCTCCTGCGGAGAGGCAGGGAGCCAGGTCTAGGCCAGGAATAGGGATCTTGACAGGGGATGACTTTAACCACAGCTATCACTGCTTCAGTCTCTCTTTCAGCACTAGCACTGCTCCTGCTGCTGATGTCAACGCTGCGGTTGCCATTGTGTTTGTATTGATTAGGGTTACTGTATCTCTGCTGTGTTTTGTGCTGGCCCTGCCCTGACTGATGAGTCAATTATCGTATGTGACCTTACAGTAAAGGGGACAGGCCTGAGCTGACGGCTGCACAAGTTCCATTAATATTGAACCACAAGAAGTAAATGGTCTGACAGTCACACACACACACACACACACACACACACACACATCTGTTTGTGCACACACATAAACACAGTGTGTATATGAATCAATCTGTATATTCAAGGAAATGCACTGGTGCAGAACTGATTCATCATTGATTTATGACTGTTCCAATAGTACCCTCTCTTTACGTGATTACTAAGAACTGGACGCTGGCTGTTGTCAGAGAACCGGCAGGTTAGGGGTGGAGGACTCTGGTACAAGTTTGCTAGCAGATTAATGGGAGAATTTAAGGCCATGAGACTCAACTCTGGCCAGAGTGTCTCTCTCTCTCTCTCTCTCTCTCTCTCTCTCTGTGTGTGTGTGTGTGTGTTTTCAGGTCCGTCTCCCTGCACTAGTTGGTGGGAAATGGGCGATATGAAAAAACTCGGTGAACGTTTGTTCCTTGTCTGTTATTTAAAGTCTGCATTTCTTCAATCTTGTTTTCATATCATGTTTTGTATCACATACAACATGCCATCAGTGTCAAACGGCATTACATGATATGACCCCTTTTTACCACTTTTTTACCACCACCAATACCACTATTGGTATATCAGTAATGATACAATATGGCTAACTTATGGCTAACTCCCACTGGTCAGGCCTGAACAGTGACTCCATGGTGGCAGTGTCCACTGAGCCTCGATGTGTTATTTAATCTTGCAGTGTCACCTGTAATCTGCTAATCCAGGCTGTCATTTTGCCGTCTGCTTCTAACAGGCTCTCCACAGCACTTGCACGACTCAAGGCCGGACTGGAAACCCCCCGTGGAATGAGGATGTGCGACCAATTCACCATGAAGCACAGCCCTCAGCTCTCCCCTAACTGTCCTCTTCCTAAACCAAACACGGCTCTAAGCTACCTCTCACTCTTTCTCAATTACTGTCCTGTAATTCCATCTGTAGATTGACCGGTGAAACCTGGCATTGCCCATCAGCTTAATCCCTAGTAAACACAGGCTTTGAACAGAAACGGTTTACAGTGTGTCAGAATACCATTCTCAATGATAGCAGTCTTATCATCTGTGTCCCTTCACTAATATTTCTACTTTCTGGGGTTTCCCTCAGTTTCTATTAAAAACAATGGCATAATTTTCCACCTTTGGGCATTTCCTCTCATCCTCTGCTCCTAAACCCTGTCTACCCCACCTCCCACCCCACTGCATCTCTGCTAGTCTCATTCGTCCCCATCCTTGTTTTCCAGCCCTTTCCGTCAGTGGGGATGTCTGAGGTGGAATCCGGGAGCAGCTGTCTGTGCGACTAATCCTGCCCCTTGCCCAGTGCTAATCTGGTTAGCGCGGGGCCATTAGCCCATGGGGCTAATTACATGTAAACACTGGAGGCTGGGGACAGAGAGATTAAGTGTGGACACAAAATGCTGCCTGACCAGTTCGCCGGACCAGTGCTGGTGTCCAAGGTCCATGTGTACAGGTAGAGCGATAGCTAATGGTTGGATGGAATGCTATTGGTTTAAACTGAAAATGAATGACGCAGGATTCAGGATTGGTCAATATCAGCTTCTTCAGGCCCCCCAAAGGTACAATGATAGACATATCTAGACACCTGGCACTAATGTTTGAAGTGAAGTGAGCCTACAACAATTTTGAATACACACACACACACATACAGTACACACAGCAGCTCTTACCACTTGACCCCCCATCTTTGTCGTCCATGTCACATTGAGAACATATGTCTTCACTCTAGACAGAGAGGAAAAAGAGACTAAATACATTTGACATTGACATTTGACATTTGAAGTGACCAGTAATTATCTCCCAGAGACATTTGGTTGATAAATGTGTACTTATTTACTGTATCTATGCGCCCCTAACATGATGACAGACACACTTATTAATATATTATAGTGCAGACAAGCTTAATGTCTTACTGTCACATCATCTGTATCCACATTCTCTGTAAAGGTGCTCTCATTCAAGGAATCTGCATCAAGGTCATCCTCCTCAACAGGGCTGAAGCACCCAAACACACGTGCACACACACACACATGTGCACAAAAAGAGGAAAATAAATGTTCACTCATCATCCCACACAAAATGGTTAATTCAGTATGGAGGGATATAATCAATCATGTGATGCATTGTGGTTTCACATACTCATAGTTTATCGACACCTCGAAGCTGTCAAAATCTCGCAGAACCTCGCTCATGCGCTTGGCATCTGAGGACCTAGTGAGGACTTTTTCATCTGCATGTGAAGGAGAAAACAGGTGAGAGTCTGGATAAAGCACACACACTACAGGTAGTTATACTGTAGCAAGTGTAACAAACACATCAACTGTGGAGGGAGTCTATAACTTCTCCATTCAATGAATGGGTTGAAATGAAAGTGCATGTGGCCTTTGTTTGCTGTTTGATACTGGCTTCTCTACATAAAGACTCAGACATGAAATTATGAGGAACCTCAGCTAACCTCAAAGGATATCATGTTGGATATCACGCTAAGTGATGTGTGCGTTGTAATAGTCAGGAGACACATGCTTTCCTGTGAGCGTTTGTTAGGGACTGAGAGTCACTGTTTACTAATGACACAAAACATCAGCTGACTTATATAAGCACTAAATAAAGATAGCCCAAGGACAGTTAAGCATCTGGATTTTAGCTGAAACGCTAAGAAAACAACAACTAAGCATGCACAGATGTACATTAACGGCCTTATACCATGAGAAAAAAGCTGCCAATCTCGCTCTCTCTCTCTCACTATCTTGGCGGCTTGCTCCATTTTGGTGAACCACATCCTGCTTGCCTTTTGTATCACATTCAGCAGCGAAGACAAGGCCCTGTTTCTCTCAAGTAAGCAGTAACGTTCCTCACCAGAATGCCCAAGAAGGTTCTGGGTTAGCAATCAACCTAGGTAGTGCCTGCAGGTTAACATACTAGAAATGTGTGGCATATATTTTGTTCATACAGAGTATGATATACTTTGTGTAAATACAGATATTTTTTATACTTGAGGTTTATAAGATTGTATGTTTGTGTAAAGGAGGAGAAAATGGAAAATGATCGCACTTTAAATTGAGATGGTTGTATGCATTTGCTAAATGTACTTGGATGAAGGGTCTTGACTAAAATTGTAATACCTCTAGTAGGTTAGTTATAACTTATTTTAACTTTTAACCAAAGATCAAGATAAGATAAATGGATTAAAATCTTACAGTCTGTCTTACAGTCAAATTCAGTTCAACAAGAAGAAAATAAAATTGCTCTGGAAAAAATATTTTGTGCTGTTTTGTGCTGTATCTATACAAACTAGCCCATAACACAAGCAAAACATGCTAAGCTGTCACTTCTTAAAAAGGAAGAATCACCACAAGGAACAAAGGGAACTGGACTGTTTCTCCGAATCAAAATGGAGGGCAAAGACACAGGAAGTGCTGTGATGCTGCACATACTCAGGGGGAGAACTATCATGCAGCCATACAGATGGTTCAACCACATAAAGGCACACACATCACACAATGCCTTCTGCTCTCACTTGGGTCCCAGTTATAAATAAAAAAATACTCAGAATTAAAGGAATACAGTCATGACAGAAATAGAAAGGAAGAAAGAATAGACACACAACACAGAGAAAGAGAAGGTGAAGAGTGGAGCCTTCAAGCAGCCTCCACCTGCCAAGTAGACACCACTGACCCCTTAACTTGGGCTGCTCCATCTCTGTTGCTTCTTCTGCGTCAGCCATGTTTCCGTCCCCCTCTCTGCCAAAGGCACTCTCACCAACAGCTCTCGGGAGTCCTTCTGCTTGGCCAACAGGGCATCCTCAGCAGCGCGCGCACTGGATGTTGCTGGGACCTCACCTGCACAGAGAGGGCAGAGGCTTCTGCTGGCTTTGTCTTCAGTGTCTCACAAACATGTGAGCAAATGGCAACAACCCAAGACAGTAATAATAAAAAGGCCAATGGCTGGTGTCATGGAGCGTCGCCCGTGCGTGTGCTTGATGTTCTCTTCCTCTAAAGCAGATGAGGTTGGCCAATGCTCTTTCACCATCGCACCCAAGAGGAAGTAGGTCTAACTCTCACTGTGTAGGACACACCTATAACTCAGAAGCTTCTGTTGCTGTCATGAAAGTTGTGTGTGTGTGTGTGTGTGTGTGTGTGTGGGCACAGGATGTTTGCTACTGCTACGTGCATGTGTTCTGTTGTCTTGGAGTTGGAGCCCATTACGTGGTGTAGGAAGAAACCCAATTTCATGTGTCCCTGTGGGTTTTTCAAATTCCTTCATGTCCAAATTCAAGTTCAATCCTTTATTTTATAATTAAAAAACACATACATTTGTTTCTGTCAACATTCTGGCAATTTTGATTATAATTGTGTTCATTGTTTAGTCACCACCATAAAAGACTGAAGGAGAAATTAAGCTCTGTCACCCTGTAGAAAGCACTATAGTGCCCTCTGAAGGCCCTGACCAGTATGGCAACTTTGTCACAACACAGAAGCAGTCAGAGACAGGGCCTCAAGCCTGTGCATAGGAGCATAGAACCAGGCAGGCACCGTAACTCTTTAAGTTAAAGGATTCATCAAAACACATAAAGTCCCACCCATGCCTCCATTATGCTGTAGAGTAAGAAGAGCTTTGACTGGAAGAACTTTGACTGTATAAAACTAGGCAGTCATCTATACCATCCATATACAAATGATTGTTATCTGACACCCACACCTGATAAATATTTGTTATCTGTTGTTATCATTCTCGTTTTTACAAGGCCAATATCAAAACTGATGAATCACATTTCATCTGAAGTATAATTTCTTTTGAATCTTCCCACTGCAAATTAGGATGTTAACGTTACATACATCAGAGTCTAACTTAAGAGAAACTGTAAGATTCACTTGGGATGTGGCAGGTGGCAGTTTGGTTTAATTGTATGCTGTCTGTTTTTCATAAAAAAACAAAAACAAAACAAAAACGTGCAATAGGTCGGAAATATGTAGCAGACTATGATTATTGCAAATATATAAAAAGATAATGTGTGGAAAAAAGACCCATTACTTTGAAATAAGTTGAATAAACCCTTTTTACGAAACACTTTATAATTTATTTAGGCATAAATGCACAGCTTGATACAACCGTGTGAGAGCTGCAAAACAAACATTACCACTCAAAAGAGAGTTTCAAAAAGTAAAAGCAACTACCAAGCACTGTTTCTTGATCTTGTGCTCTCGTCTTAAAATAGATTCGAGCAAACACCCTCTATCCCACTCCAAAAAGCATGTGAACGTACCAATTTAACCTATTGTACTCAACAGCAGAACATTTAACATCTGGCACCCATTCTGCAAACAGCAACCCATGACACTCAGACACTATGGAGACTGAGAGTGGTCTTGAAGAAGCCTGAGCGGGAATTTTATTGCTCTCTTAAATGGCACCCTCCCTTCCCTCCGAATCACACAGTGTTTACAGTGGTTGGTCCTATGCTTCTGGTGTCAGGCTGCTGACAAAGCAGAACGGTAGTAATTAAAAGTTTGGGTCTATGCCTTTGGGTCAATGTCTGTGCCTATGCCTATGTAGTTGTGCTGGACAGATTTTTGGTTGCATGTGTGTCCAGGTTGGATGCAACAAGACCCTCTGCTGTATACCCAGCACGGTAGCTAGATCATATGTTTTTAAAACTACTCTAAATCTTAAGGTTAAGGCTTAATGGACCAAGGCTGCATTCAATTTATGTCAAGTAAATATTTGTCAATTCACTTGAAATAAAATAAAACAAAACAACACAATACAAAACAAAAAAACTAAATTCCCAAAGCATACCAAAGTAAAACACAAGAAAATCAGCACCACAATGTGAAAGCAGTTGCTCAGACCTTTTTGGGAACTATTGCACAGCTGATCTAAAATAATAAAAAACATGACATGTCCTTAGACAGGATATGATTGTCAGTGACAGAAATGATGGACCATTTTCAATATTAACTCTATCGTGAAGTGTTAGTGGCTAGAAATGGCAACTGAGTAAAACTGAGAATCAAATTCTTCAATTTATTGGAATCCTATGCCTCTGTTTTTATCAACTCCTCTTATCAATGCTGGCATATTTGCAGACCATAGAATCGAGAATAGCACCGATATTCATCTAACCCTCATTACCCATCCCTGTTAGTGGTATCCTCATGAAGTAGCAACCCAAAATAGACAGTAACAATGGGATTTGGCTTTCCATAGGAACACAATGACCTCAAAAAACTGGATCCCTTCCATATCCCTCTCAGTTAAAAAAAAAAAAGGCCCACTTAAAGGTGACAATCCAACTTCCAATTACGGGACAAATCATAAAAAACACTCATAAAAAAGAGGCATTTAAAGGTTGTACTGGGTGTTTAGTCCAACATTCAGATAGGGGCTTTTTCTCCAGACTTAGCTCATAGTTCATCCCGTGCAGTCCTGTCCAGTGGCGAATGGAGCACGTCTGTGTTCTGCGCCTCCGTGCTGATCTCTGCTTGCTCCTTCGTCTTGGCAGAGCGAGACCGGTCCCAGTCCGTGCGGACGCTGTCGTTGTCCCACACCGTGGAGGTCTCAGTGTCGCTGATGTAGCCTGGATCGCCCGTGTAGTGGGTTGGGAACACCAGCAGTGGCTCGGCAGAGAAGGCCTTCAGGTTCCTCGTCTCAAACTGCTCCATGTAGTCTGTGCTACAGGGGGCAACACAAAAAAATGGATGGAGATTCAGTACCCTCAGCACAGAGTAAATTATAAAAATGAAGCTAAGTGGCTTGTGGGTGGGAGAAAAATGTTTGAGGGTTTTGACAAAGTTAAAGTAAAGTTACATTAACCAAAGTTACAGTAAAGTTACAGTAACCAAATGCATGTCCATAGACAATAATGTCTGTGACGCAACACGGCTAAATTACACCTGCCAATTAGATCAAATGAAAGGGGTCAGGAAAAAGGAACAATGCGCTTACACAGGATGTTTGTTGAACATGATGGGCAGGAACTCGTCTACTGGCAGCATGTTCTTCAGAGGCTCAGCTTTTAGGAGCTTTTCGGCTCCCTGCAGGGACATCATGTATCCCAGGGTCCAGTAGGAGTAGTCGGCCACCACCAGGTTGTGGATGTTGGGCACAGCTTTCTCACGGTGGTCAACCTGCATCCGCTTCCTGCCGATGTAGCTGAAAGGATACAAAATATAACACGTGAGAAACAGGATGGATAAATAAACAGGTAAAATATATTCTCTGCATATGCATTTGCCGAAATACTATATTTTTCTTTATTCTAAACATTTCCTCTCATTCAGATTATATAAGTGGCACTTATATAAGCATTTTTATACCAGCATTTTTCCAAGTCCACTTTCCACTGTTGTAGGATTTTGCCCTTAAACTATAAAACTGACTTTATTACTATTCTAAATTCTCCTGCATTGATAATAATACTGATAGGCTACGAGGACTAGACATCCACAGGAAGTAAGGCAGACAGCGGGACACAACGACATAGCTATCATGTTTCAAAAAAATGACAAGAATATAAGTAATAGTGCAAGCAGATGGCACAGTTCCAACTTACATGAGGTCCCAGTCAAGACCCTCTGACTCCACCTCCATCATGAGGTTCTGCAGGCGGCGCTTGAAGAACACCTCAAAGCGCAGGTCGTCCTCGATCACCAGTGAGGTTTTTAGGCCACGCTCTACAATCTAAGCACGCACACACACACACACACACACAGGCAATGACTCATTGATCTAAACAACGACTTCAGTTGTATATACAATGCTGAACCAGCTGGACGAAGGAATCTTCTGGTACCTCCTTCCAGATGTTGTAGTGAGAGAGGAAACAGCCCAGTTCTCCCTTAGTAAGGGGCCGCCCGTGGTATGGGTCACTGTAGCCTGGAAGCATGTGGATATCCATCGCATGAATCTCACTCACATTCATGGCTCTGTAAAAAACCCAGAGAGGCAGACAGTTAAGGATGTGGTTCAGTTAAGACAGTTAAGGGACTAGTTCAGGAAAATGTAGACGGGAACATTTCACACATCTCCAGTGAACAAACAAGGATTTAGAGCAGTGGGTACAAACAAAAACTATGTTTGTAAGGAGGCGGAATGTGCTTCTACATAAACAAAGGTTAATGTACAGATGTCACAGTTTTCAGTAAACACTGCAGCTCAAACTCGGAATCCCTTTTTCCACCACAAACCAAAATGAGTGACAAGCTGCAAGGTGAATCAGGTGATTTCTCAAAACAGAAATATCCAGACTCATTGCTCATCATTATGGGAGATGTTCGCTCAATGCCGACAGCACATTAACCGTCCCTCCAGAGAATGAGACTATTAGACTATCACTGCTACACGTGCATCTCTGGGTCGCTCTAATCATTGCTTGGGTTATACCATTCCAACTAAGACAAAATATAAGCCTGCAAAGCATGCAATTGGAAGAGTGAAGTGGGCTAATGCCCAATGCCACAGCTAACCTGGACAAACTGACTGACTGTGACATCTTAGATTGATTTAAGTGAGGGAGAGTGTGTGTTAACAAAGACTTTCCACATCTTCAACAACAATAAACCATTGTTCACAGTAAAACGTAGTCAGTTCCGCCAAGCGAAGGAACGGGCATGCAGAAATAGAGACGAGACTGTAGAAAACAACTTAGGGACACACTGCTCCAGGAAATTAGATTAGCTAAAAGGAGCTACTCTGAAAAGTTCAAAATCTGTTTTTGTGATATTGTACCAGACTGAAAAAGCCCAACATATTGCAGGCAAAGGTAGATGCCAAGAAGGCACACTGGTGAAGTTTTTGTTTTTGTGTATAACTGTATTATAAATGAATCAAAAACAAAGTTTGTACCTTGGATAACAAAAAGAAAATACTGAATTCCTCAAATGAGTTACAGATGCACAATTTAAATAAAACATGTTCTTCTGGTTCAACGGAAACAAACTCTTTAGGGGAACAGATTGTTCTTAATGCTGTTTGAAAAGGTTTAGCAACTTTATGATAAAGCCCCAAAGCAAACCAGCTGGGATACCTCTAAAGGAAACCATGTGGGTGGGAAATTCCCATTAACAGGCAGACTAACGGAGCAACTTACTTCCCGTCTACAGCAGGGAAGACTTTACAGTCAATCTCTTGCTCACGCAGAGCCCTCAGCATGCGCTCCCGGCGGTCGGCTCGCCGCTGCAGGTTGATCATAAACACCTAGAAACACCAGACATATGATAAGATATCTATACCTACCTTTGTCTGTTTTATCCAGAAGGTTACAAGCCCATCATGTTGTTTGTTGTTTCATTCACATAACATTAAGTGTATTCATTTAAGAAATTATTTACACACACATATATACAAAAACTGTACATGCTTGTGTAGTACAATATTTGTTGATGCCACTGACAACTCACCTCATCAAAGCCAAGCTTATCTGGTTGCCTGACAGGAGCAGGTAGGTGTTTGGAAGGCTGCAGGGGAGGGTTTCTCACTAAAATATACAAAATGACATATGTTTTTGACTGATTTCAAAGAATGCATATAAACTGTTAATATTACACCAACTGTTTGTTCTTACCATTTACCTCCAACACAGAGTGAATGAAGCTGTCGGCCTCATCCTTTAAGCTGTTGTGAGCACGTAATGGTACAGGGAGGTATCCGTACTTCTCTCGGTTGAGTACAAACATCTGAACCTCTAACAAAAAGGCAAACAGAAAAAAAAGAGAAATTACTCATTTATTGTAGCAATGATATACTACATAAGTATTTTACCAAAAAAAAAAAAAAAACGCCAAATTAATACAACTATTTTTTCATCTAGGCAATAACTTTGCACAATGTCTTTGGAAGCCTCCAAATTCCTGTTTCAAGTTCTATTCTTTGCTCTTTGCGTGTCACTGTGTATTTTTACCTGCCATGCGAGCAGAGAAGGCAAACACTATGATGTCATCAAAGGCCCAGTTGTACTCTGGATGTGGGGGGTGGAAGGCTAGCTCTCTGGAGGCCTCCTTCCTCAAGTCAATCAGGAACGTTGAGTGGACCATGGGGACAGCAAAGCAGCCCTTGCGGACCTGCTTGCGTATGGGGATGTAGGCAGGGGTGCGCTTGTAGTAGCCCTGCAGGGTGGGACAGACAAGAGCCATGCAACACAAAGGTTAGGGGATTCACGCTCACTTATCACTCAGAGAAATGAAGTCCATTATTTTTATGATAATATGACACCAACGACATTGCTCGAATGCAAAAAAAAAGTTCTATATAAGTAATCACTATTCCATATCAATCCTCTATGAATGGTAACTATAACAACTGAATCAACTAAAGAAGCCCTGTGTACTTTTCCGCAAGGAGTTAGACTACACCAAAGATATAAAAAGCAGCTGTTTTAGTTGTTTAGCTTTATAAAAAAAAATTATATATATATAGGGTTAAATAGTTTTGTATAAACCAAAATATGGGCTTAAACAAAGGAGGTTAAAATATCTTAATAAATCGTAATATCTTATGCTTTTCTGCATAAATAAGCATATATGTAATGACAACACATCAGTGGTACCTGGGAAGTCATCCCACACCAGAAGTTGGAGTAGGCAGCCCTGGACTCCAACATTGGAGCCACAATAGTCTTGTTTTCATTGATGAGCTTCCATAGAACATCAGGATTTGTCAAGAGGTTGTCACAGTCAACAAGCTGAGGACAAAGGAGGTGAGTTAGCTTGCTAATTACAATCAAGACATCCATCAGGTCTTCCAAGTACAGCTTATACTTTCTTGTAACAGTATGAACAAGTCAGAACAATCTGGGAAATGCTTTAAATAGATCATGCAATAACATGACACATAGCATATGAAGAGTTGGGCTAAAGATGAACCAGATATATAATTAACAGGAATAAGTTATGCACGTAAGCATTTACTCGTTAGAAAGAAGTTGCAATTAAATAGAAAAAAAGGAAACATGGAACTGAAAGGAGTTAAATCATTCTAGCCAAAAATGACACCCTCTGTCTTTGACAGTAATCTCTGGAGCTTTAAAATAGAGACATTTCATAATCTTGCCTCGTTCCTGAAAGGAACTGCAATTAAGCTGTTCCAAGTGCATCATTGGAAAGGCAATTCAAGCACCATCACAAGTAATTTACATAATTCTTCCACAAAAAGAAATGATCTAAATTATGAGAGACTGCACATTAGCCCAGTACATTTCATCACAAGTGTATGACAAATGAAGCTTCTTGTTCCATTAAGGTTACCTAACACTATTCCATTTAACATCATATGAAAACTTTGAAACAGCGAGTAATAAAACAAGAGTAATAAAAAATAGAACAAAACATGCAATTATGCAACTTGTCTAGCTCAGCAGATGGTACTTACCATGAAGTAGTCAGCCCACATCTCCCTTGCAGAATTCAGTGCCGCTTGCCGTAGTTTCATCACATATGCGTAGCGTGCATTGCTCCACTGCTTTGGCCCATCCTCATCTTGAAAAGACCTATAAAAAGCAACACATCACATACCTTCGCCACAGCGTTGCCCTGAATACAATGTATGACTGTCTTCATTAAATCTGGTTTAGATTTGCAATATAAAAACACAAACACACCTGGGTTGCTCCAGAGGTCTCCATTCTACTGAATGGTATGACTTCTGCACCTTGATAAGCCAGTCTTTCAGCATAGTGGTAGTGTTGTCCACGTTGTGGTCTGTGGCTACCCTGTTGACATCCAGGAACACACGCTAGCTAGGCAGCACAGTGATGCAGCAGCACATTAAGTGCATATAGAGTGTGCACCATGCCCACCACCCCCACATAAGCATTAATATCCTCTCACCACATAATGCGATAATGCCAGGTGTGAATGTCAAGAGTTTTGTGATTACATGGCAAAGTGCAGATGGAGAGACTGCAGAGTCATGTATCAAGCTAAAGCAGCCTCTTGGCAAGGCAGTGGTGTTATCCACAGTGTGGCTTGTGGCCAGGCCTTTCACACAGGAACCCAAAAGTATTGGTTGTGGCACTCAATTTTGGTAATTTCCACCATGAAAAAAAGACAAATAAAAGCAGGAGTTAAAGACCTACAGAATGGTAACCAAGGAATGGCACAAGATACAGCGTCCACTTAAAGACAGCTGTCTACTTAAAGACAGTTATTTTTAAGGGTTTATTTCAATATATTTGGGAGAGCAACATTATTTTAAAGAAAAAAATATTTAAAATAAATAATATGAAATTATTTAAAATCTGGCAACAATGCAGTGGATCTCAGTCTCATATTTGATGGAGCTACTAGGCTTGCCAAAGATGGGGTAAGAGGTGTTAGCACTCTGTATACACTCTGCAGGCTTATCATATAATTTCCCATAAATACAGCATCAGAGACCAGAAGGAGAACCCAAGACTATCGGTTGCCACAAGGAACCAGGACCCAGGACTTTGCTGTGAAAAGCCTGACCTGCTTTGAAGCAGGAACAACCATCCACTCAGCCATGACACAATAGGCAGCAACAGGGAGGGACATGTTCTCAGATTATACAGACTACACCAGCTTCTCCCACAAGTATCACATTTTCTCTACTGGACCACACACTATGCTCATGCCACAGCTTGCTTGTAAGCAACCGAACTCATAGACCTGATTAAAGAAACAGAGCTCTGATGCCATCTTCAGTGCTGAATGAAAGGTAAAAGTTCACATCAACAGCTTAAGCAGATCCAGTATCTTCCACAGAATCTGAGAAGAGAACGAACTTTTCCTGTGTGTGCAGCAAAAACGCTCATGGCCTGGAGCCATTGTTAGAGTGGCGAGCTGACGTAATCTACATCCATGTTGCTCAGCCTGCTATAACACTAGCCAACATTTCTTATTCTTCCTGTCCAAGCTCCTTTTCCCCCTTCTTCCCACACAGTCTTTACATCACACATTAACAGCCTCCGTTTAACGCTGTGTTTACAACTATTTGAATGTTTGTACATTTGTGACAATAAAGAGAGAGAAAAAAAGATTTTTCAATGCACAAACAGCAGCAGCATGTGCAGTGTGATGTCCATGAGTCACATTTGTCTCAGAAGCCAAGACTCTGACAACATACACTAAGGAGATACATCTTGGCAAGCATAAAAAAGTGACTAATATTAAACCACTTTCTATAATTTTATTGTAGACCAGGATTCCCTACATGACCAGGATTGACAGGCAATTGTGGCCCATGTAAGGAGCCATTAATGGTGTCTGTGGATCTGTGAGACGCCATTGTTGGCCGACTTCATAGCCAGCTGCAGGCAGATGTCTATAAAGCCAGCTGCAGGCAGATGTCTACAAAGCCTGCTTTCCCACATCTCCATGAAACGCGTGGTCACTGAAATCTCACTGTGATAGAAATTGGAGAAAGTTGTTAAGTGGAATTTGCTTACATAACAAAATTAATCATCATAATCATAACAGACAAAGCCATTCTGTACTCTGTTTCCCCTAGAAGAGTATGGTAATTGCCAACTTCCTCAGTACTTTAATATAAACCATGTTAACTTGAGATATGTGTTTCATTAATCTATTGGGCCAATTATTCTATACACACGTCTGCTCATTAGAGAGGGCATTTATAATGTTGGCGTTAAATTTATCAGCCATGTATGTATTAGGCCTACTGAAAGATTTTGCTTTTAATTGTTACGGCTGTGGGATAGGTAAAGCCAGCCAGGTATTACACGCAGTGCTTACATGGTAGGGTTCTGGTTGTGCTAGGGTAGAAATATGATTAGGTATTGATGACAGGCTACGAAGAAAATGTGATGGGAAAGAAACATAAGAAACGGAAAAGAATTTTCCGTTGGTTAATAGCTGAATTTTCATTGATGATGTGGTATTTTCACTGCAGCGGCTATGTATAGCTTTGTCATGTGTACAAAGGCGCGATATTACTTTTTCGTGCAAAACCACCCAAATTATCCGAATTTTAAAACTTTAATCATCAGGGAAAATAACGTTAAAGCGTTAATCCTAGATTCAGGCGTGTTGAAACCTGACAGATTAACATGCTACACGTAGCTGACTCCTGGACAACGCAACTGGACTCCAGATCACTTACCATAGCGCAATACGATCTTTGGGATAGTTCAGACGCTCAATCGTCCCAAGAAAATAGGGTAATGAATGTTCCGAATTGCGACAGATGAGAGCTACAACAACTCTTGGTGCAAGCAATGAAGATTCAGGACTCCAGCGCTCCTCTGGAAAGTATCCCTGGACTTCCTCTAACTTCATGGACGATATCAAAGTAAGCACTAGCAGAGCAAACCCGTGCATTGTACAAAAAAAGTTACAGAAGAAGTGATCCGACGCAGCCCAAAAAATGACACAATGATGGGACGAGAGAAAGTTTTTAAAGTTCACAATTATCTTTTAACCGACAGAAATACGGAGTTCAGTGACAACGCTGCAACAAATTACTTGCAGTGATTTTGCATCTCAAGTCAGAGTACTTAAAGGGATTGCTGAACCAAATGGATGTTAAAGGGAATGTCTTGCAAAAGCCTGAGTGGGGAGCGCCCGGAGCGCTGGATAGCCGTTTCCACCCCTATTAGGGGTGGAGAACCAGTGACACTTTTCATCCTGCGCCAATCAAATAGCCTACAGTACTTACAAATTCATAAAAGAATAGTAAATAATTATATAACTTGCAATATTTACTTTACAAGTTCATCTCTCTCCCCCTAGTCTTACAATGGCTTTATTCAATGATAGACTGTAAGACTAGTTAGTAAACAAAGAAAACAATTACTTATTTTCAGCATCAACAGGTAGCCTGTGTGAACCTGATGCATTAGATCAGGCAGTCTGAAAACAGATTTCTTATTTTTGGTCCACACACGCTCTGCTAACAACTAAGCATCTCTACTTCCTTTAAGTTAGTCTCTGGTTACAGTAGCCTTTCACTGATACATACATCACTGCCCTCATACACTGTCATCAATCACAACATTTCATAACCATGGTCATTGACAGCAGTGGGGGAGAGAGTGACTTGGTTAGTGTTGTTTTTAAGTGCCTCGCAGGTCCTGTTTAATGTTACAATTTGGCACCAGGACCTGCTCTCTCCACCTCCATGGTTAGGGAGGCTGCAGCTGGTTCATCCACAAGCCAAAGCAGCTCTCCTTGACTGGGGACAACTCGTGCTGCTGGAAGAGTTGGGCCCTTGCCACCCTCCAGGACTTCCTGTTAAAGACAAACAAAAATGAGTTCATCACTGCTCTAGTATAATTTGTCTGTATTTTGTTTATTGTGTTTAAGTTAGTTAATTCTTTGCAAATGCTTTTTTGCAAAACCAAATCTAATAGGTCTAATCCAGTGTTTTTTTCCCTGTTTTTCAAATCCTAGAATTGTGACAACGCTCTCTCTACTCCGTGGTTCACTCCAGAAATAATTACTGTATAAGAGATGCAGTAGTAAGTAACCGAGTCTTATACCTTGAGCACAGGTGCCTTGCTTCCTCCTGTGGACACAAACACCACACAGCGAGCAGCATTGACCACTGGGAAGGTCATGGTGACTCTACAGGGGGGAGGCTTCGGGGAGTCGCTGATGGGGGCAATGGTTTTCTCAATTTCCTGCAAAATTGAGTAAAACACATACTTGCATGATTTACCTACATACTGTAGCTGTGGTCATAATACAAAGAGGAATAATACACGGTAGCTTATTAGCTTATTTTGTTTTTCAAATAGGCATAAAAGTGTCACACCAGTAGCTGGAGATTGGCAGTAGGCGAGACTAAACATGCTAGTGTAGGACTGAAAGCCCAGAAGTGCAATGTCATCTCCGTTACTGTTACTGTTGTGATTAAAGGAGATGAGCACCATCACATATGTGATGCAAACCCTAAAAATGGTCCTTAATGCTATTTACAAAATGTGTAGTGTATTTGGGGGAGGAGTTGGTAACAATGATAGACTGTTTGCTTCTGGTTTCCTTAAATGGTGTTAAAATCATTAGGTTGGTTTGCCCACACATTATTTCACATTCACAGCATGGAAGCTATCAAGTCTAACTTTAGTTCAGTAATATGAAATGGGTACATTGTGTGCTTTCTGTCAAAAAGCAGTTTGATAAATAGTGATAACAGACCTGTAGTAATGGATGGCCAGGGAACAGGGAGCAAGTGTGTCCATCAGGCCCCATTCCAAGCAGCAACATGTCAAACACTGGAACATCCTCATTTGGGAAGACCTAGTCAAACGGCAGGACAAATAAGCATTCATGTGTTTGTGAAGTATTCGCTTAAATAATGACATTAATACAAAATGCATTATTCACGTGGTTAAACAGTAGGTTTTGTATGACTTTACCTGATTCAATTTGCGAGCGTAATCTTCAGCACATTCTTCGACCGGTAGAGATTGATCTATTGCTAAAATACACTTATCTGGAATGTTGATTTTGGAGAAAAGCTGATTCTGCAAGACATGCAATCAAACATTAATAAACATCCGTTTGAAATCGATTATGCATAATTCTTGAGATAAATCACCTCAATTATTCTATAAAGAAAAGAATCAGAGGGCATACTTTGTACAGTCCATAGGTGCTCTCTGGGTCATCAAAAGGGACCACTCTCTCATCACAGAAGCCCACGATCCACCGGCTGCAGTCTAGACCAGGCTGGGCAGGGAGCTCTTTGCTGAGCATGGACACCAAACTGCCCCCAGAGAGGCCCAGGGAGAACTGACTCCTACCAGCGCTCAGGGCCTTCTGTGCTCGATCACACACCAGCTGGGCCAACACAGGGCCGAGTTCTGCAGAAGATGGGAACACCACCACTCTTCTGCTGGCCATGGCGCTGAAAACAGCATGCATATACAATGACATAAACAGGCCTACTTCTTGTTAGCCTAGTAATAAAACCAGATGCTTGTTCTACACTTTTTTTCCTACAAAGTGTCTGGCGATTTGGTAGTGAGAAACAATTTGGAGTGTGTTTATATGAAAAGTTATTCACTAATAGCATTCTAGCATTGTTTTTACAATGCCTCTATCTGTACACTGTTCTTCCTATGTAAAAATGCGTAGGAAGAAGTAGCCTGTAAATTCACATACAAAATATGAAATATCATGTTTCAGATTTAAATTATGTGGTGCAACTTAGACATCATAGTGGCTGACAGAAGTCCACTAGACGTGTGTAGACTGTAATATTTCTACTGTACTTATGGGTAACATAAAAGGTTATACATCCCATCTGTTTAAATAAAGCTGATGACAGTTCTCTGCAAGTTTCTGCAGTTTAGGCTGTCTGTAATGTCCACTATATCAAATAAAATCAGAAGCATAGGCAGAAATATTAAGTAACTTAATAATAGAAATAGATTATGTACTTTGTGGCAACTCACACTTCCTTATTCAAGTTAGGTTGTTCTTTGACAGATCCGCTGTGAAATAGTGTGCTACTACAGTGGAACGGATGATGGTGATGTAACTCAAACATATTGTGTGGTAGCCTAGGAAATGTTAGTGAGCCTATCATGGAATGAGCCCTAGGCCAATGTAATAGTCTACGTTTCGTTTAGGCTACTTACACCACGGTAGCGTTTTCATTCTAGGCATATGCCACACAAGATGAACACTGACCTTTGCCACAATTCATTTTAAATGTTATATATTCAAGTGGAGTTCAGGAAAAATACCCCCTTCAAAACAGATAGGGATGGTGCGAAGTTTCATCAGAAGGGGATTAGGCAAGCCAACGTATGGTTGAAAGAGGCACTTGATCCATAGTAGCCAATGCCATAAACTCTCGATTCTGTTAAATTCCAATACGTTTTTCACCAAGACGAGCAGGGGTGCAAAGGCAACCATAATCTTACATTTACATTGTCAATGAATATTTACATAAAAAAATTACCATTCAAATGATATCGTTCTCTTTTCAGCAGGTAGTATTTCAGTAAGCTAGTTTCCGCGTTCTCGCCTGTAACTTCCTGTTTGATTTGTGTCACAGCCAATCGGAACAGTCTTGAGTGTGACGTCCTGCTCAATATTTCATTAGGCTACTTTTAAGAGATGGTTGTGGGTTCAAACATACAGCTCCGAGACATAGAAATGGCAACGCTCTCTTTGTGGGTCTAATATATAAAACATAATATTTATAAAATAAGATAATATTTAATAATTTGCTGTTAATTGTTCTGAAATAGTTGCAGGCCTAGCTATTTGTGTTTCTATCTGATTATTATGGAGGCTGGAAGTTATCCAGACTGTAATTTCCCCAAACTGTGCTTGTTTAATCCATTGTTCCTATTGCAATTGCTTTTGTAAGTGGCAGAAGTCATGGGGAAAAACCATACACTATTCGATTGTTATATGCCTTCCTAGACTCTAGGTGGGGGCATGCGCAAATCGTGAGGTTCCGAAGGGCATTGCTGGTTGTATTGCCATCCAACTTGCGCCATTCACTCCTGTCATTTTTTTCTTCGAAGTAACAATATATCAATTTGCAAAGAAATGAACTGAGACCGTTCGAGCAAGATGGCTACTTCTATGTCATTCCAATCTCAGTTAATATCCATTATCGATACACTAGCAAAAACAGCAATATTTGAGATTAGTAAACTTGTCGATATCGAATCCAGGGGTCTAAAGCAGGAAATCTCTCGCAGTCAGGAAGAAATTGCCTCGTTGAAGAACAAACTACAGATGATGGAGAGCCTAATATGGAACGCAGATGAACATGAACGAAATGCTGAATCTGAAAACGCTTTCATATCACGGGAAACAACGCCAGAGGATCATAACATGAAAATTCTTCCTCATGGACTACAATCTAGCAATGACATAACGTTATCTCGGATAAAAGGGTGAGCACTTCTCACTTATATTTGCAGTGGCTTCTACGAGCCATTGCATTATGTTGTCCTTTGAATATAATTCAACTAACTGTAAGCTAATGCATCTAACTCAATTATGCCCTTAGAGAGCTATCGCACAACATGCTCAACCATGATGACCATAAAGTGGAAAAGGTATGTGTAGACTAGGCACTTTTTAATGAAATAAACTAAAGACACTTTCAGAAGTTTATTGCAGATGAATAGTTGTCACTGATAATTAATTTCATTAAGTCCACAGATACCTGTCATATCGTTCAAATCAAGGAGGAACCATCTGAAGTTAAATTGTGCAATAGCAAGTCTCCAGAAATGTTAAGCAGTTGTGAAAACAGTGAGTAGGCTGTGTGTTAATGAGTGTTGGTGTGCGAGTATAGAAACACCTTCCTGTGCATTCATTTTCTCTTAGAAGACCTATGCCTGCCCATAAGCAACTTTTCCCCTTCTTTGTTCACAGAAATTAGTTTGAGACATAAAGATCACAAGAAGACTTTAACTGACAGACAAAATGAAGGCATTACTGACCCCCCAACCTTCACCACAAGCATCCAAGGGAGTCAGATAAGTGTAACCACCTCAGCACAGTCAAACAAACAGGATAGCGAGACATCAGCTGTAGCACATTCAGCAACTCCAGAGAGGGATGCCTTGCTCCTTGAGTCAAATTCCTGCATCCAAGATGTCCCTCTTGTGCTAGAAAGACCCAGTTTGGACCACACTCAGTGGAACAGTGATGGAGGCAGGGGAGACAGGCGCTTCGTATGCACCTATTGCAGCAAGAGATTTCGGTGCTTCAGTCAGCTGGAGACCCACCAGAGGAGCCACACTGGTGAGAAGCCTTTTCACTGCACGCTGTGTGGGAAGAGGTACGCGCAGAAAGGTCACCTGTACACCCATCAGAGGACACACACAGGCGAGAAGCCTTACCGTTGCCTTGTCTGTGGCAAAGGCTTCATCCAGAAATGTACTCTAGACATGCACCAGCGGACACACACAGGAGAGAAGCCTTTCCTTTGCCTGAGATGTGGGAAAGGTTTCACTAAGAAATGCAACCTGAAAAAACACCAGACTATTCACACAGAGCTCAGTGGGGACTTTTGGGGAGCGTACAGAGTGTCGGGGCAATAGACTGAAAAAGACATATTAGGTTAATGTCAGGTAGACTCTAACGCTATTGTACTCTGAAAATGACAAGTAGTAGCTGATCTCAGTGGTCCCTGAAGCCTATTGGTCCGTGGATAATGCAGAAAACATAACGTTATTATGTACAGGTCATGGCATACATACAGTATTTGACAGAAACATGTTAATGTATTTGTAATAATCTTCTGTACTTACTATAAAAAATATATTTCTCCTGTGCCTGAATTAATTTCGTAGGAATAATGGGAGGAGATTATTCAAATAACAATGACCAGAGCAGTAAGGAGTTTAGCCATTTCATTAATATTTCCATAGACAGTGCAAGAGTTTTTCGCAGATCTATGCGATCCTATAGTCTCATGTTTACTACGGTTTACGGTAATGTATCCCATAGTCCTTCACTCCCTCAACTCAAGAAGGGGTCTTTTTTCAGGTCAATGGGTCTTCCAGTGTTAACATCTTCCAGTTCATCATAATTGTAGCTGTAGGGATATAGGCGCTATTGTGTGGTGTAGATTTAAGCCGATGTTTTTCAAGTAGCTAACTGCAAACAGTTAATTTGCTAAACGTAGCGTTGTGTAGCCTATCATTGGATCTGTGGCGCTCTCAAAGAAGCTTCTATATCATGGATACATTGATGGTAAATGGTGTAAATGTACAGACACAGTTAAGTTCGATCATGGATGTCTTGGCTAAAACGGCTGTTGCTGAAATCGGTAAAGTTATTAACGAGTGCGCGATGATATTACGTCTGGAAATATCTCAACGCACCAGCGAGAACGACTCCCTGAGAAAAAGGTGTGAATTGTTAGAGAACCAACTGAGAGCTGTACGGAGCAATGGCGGTGGAGGGACTATTCAAGGGGCTGAAACGCAGAAGACCCCAGTCACCAGTGCATGCAATGGGGCAGAATTCTTCGGCGAAGTCAGAACCATGACAGGTAGGCCTACTTGCTTCTATCAGAAAAAAACAACACAACAGCCATTAATCACTTTATCACATAATTTGTCGTGGTAGATTAAGTGTCGATTTACCTTTGCCATAACAGGTATTCATCAACCATCTATAGATAACGTGTTTGGAAAGGAATGGTGCATGGATTTGTGGAAGGATGCTGAAACAAGTCAGATGGATAAGCGTGACTCGCAGCTGGAGGCTGCTATTCTACAGGACGAGGTTTGTCTAAGTTACATTTTCCAGTATGTAAGAACCCAAATGTACTACCCCAGGCTGTGCAAAAACAGTAGGATTGCTTGACGATGCGGTTAGGGATTATGATGAAAATCACGTTTGGTTCTGTTTGTGTTATTCTTACGATTAACCAACAAAGTCAACATTATATTTAAGTACCGAACCAAACGTGCCACCGAAGTTGCTGCCTTCAGGCCTTTTGGAGAAATTCTGTGTTAGGCTGCAGGCTCCGCCCGTTTGTTTTGGGACATCGTTGTCATCTATTCTAGGAGAAAGACCTAGTTGACGATAAGCATTGTTATTTCTAGCTAGAGTTATGTGTTTACAAACCCCCTGATATTGCTGACTGAACGTGCGATTTCCATGTTTGATGACTGAAAATTCCTTCCCGATACAGTCAATAGATTTGGTCGACGATGAACCAGAGATGATTTTAATCAAGGAAGAGGCATTTGAGGATTGCCAAGGGGAGAGTAATCTGCATAATGAGTCAAGAAATGAGAAAAGTAAGTACATTAAAAGCATATATTGCAGGGCTCAAGTTTATGTGTCTTTTGTTTAAACCTAGTTTGAATAGAGAAACATTTTCCTCTATGTGTGTGCATTCTGCCTGTGGATGTGGTTGATGTGGAGATGACATTCACCTTCCTAAATTATGAACTTAAAGGCGCTCTAAGCGATGCTGTTTCACGTCACTTCTTGTTGACGTTCGAAGTATTGTCAAACAAAACGGAGAATAGCTCCAGAGTATGGCAAGCCGTGTTAACATTTAAAAGCTAAACTGGATATGTATTAGAGATATCCGCAATTCAGTTCGTCCTAGTCAAAATTAACATTTCAGATATCTGCAACTACATTCTTCCTATCCATAATTGTAATTTCGGATATCCACTAAGAAATTCTTCCTAGGACAAATTACGTCACTTTTGCCATTCATTTCTATGGGGTTCGTCATTATAGATATCTACAATTCAATTTCAGATATCCACAATGTGAATTACGGATATCCGCAATTGAATTATAGATATCTGTAATTCCAATTTAAGATATCTACAATGTAATTTTGACTGTCAAAACTCCAATTCAAGATATCTTAATTCACCTCAATTGAAGATATCTTGAATTGGAGTTTTGACTAGTCAAAATTACATTATTGGAAGAATGACGTTGTGGATATCTGAAATTACATGTGTGGATAGGAAGAATACCGTTGCAGATATCTGAAATGTTAATTTTGACTAGGACGAACTGAACTGCGGATATCTATAATGCTAGTTCCGGATAGTCGAATTTATTGAATATTTTAAAAGGGCTTGCCATACCAGAGAGGGTTCAAGCGTTATAAGTTATGGCTCACTCCTCCCCCTCCCTCCCATGCCTCCCGAAAGACTCATGAACCTTGTCGTTTATTGGCTGGAACACTGTTATGTTTCGTTTTCGTTTGTTATGCTAGGTTTGCCCACTGTGTTTTGTTGCCGTTTGTGGAGCCAGGGCTGTCTACAGAGACCGCATTTTTTTTACAGTGTGTTTAGGGGACAGGCAGCTAGCAGATTATGAGGAGATGTTTGCTGTATGTAACAACACATGTTTTAGTCCTAAAAACGTGTCGCATCGCTTAGAGCACCTTTAAACAATTAAAATTGGTTTCCAACGTAATCTATCCAACAGGTTGATCTTCACTTGCTGGTAAAATGGAAATGTTTTTTTTTAGATATTTAGAAATTAAGACATTAATCATCTTTCTTCTAGATGGATTAATTAATTTGGCGACATTTAGGAATGTGATTGTGTATACTATGATTCATCATAATTGCTAATTCATGTGTAATGTTCTGCACTAGCATGTAGGCTTATGTATAATGACTGAAGAAAACTCATAGAAATCGATTTGATTTGGGGTTGACCGATAATCTGGGATGATATTCTGCATCTTTATGACTATATACGCATACATTTTTCTTTTGAAAGTGCTGCTTTGCCCCCAAGTACCGGTCACTGTCTGCACTCACCCCTCTAAGGTCTATATCAACTATCTGACCATTAATCTAGCCAATTTACACATAAGGCTTGATACTGTTCATATCAAGGTTGAGATTGTGATCAGCAGCTAAGGTTCTACCTCTTGAATGTGAAGACAGCCTATGTCATTGATTATTTAGGAAATTCCCAAACCTCTACAACCTAATCATGATGGCTAATGTCAATGAGTGAGACACTTACCGTTGCACATTCCGGTTGTCTGCCTTCCAATTTCATAATAATCAATATCTGCTCTTGAAAAAACAATATTTAGGTTGATCGCTACAGTATGGCCAATTTGTTGCACTCACTGACCTTTTGTTGCTGTATCATTACATGATTTATGAGTGTCACATAGGGGTGGGCAATATAGACGATATATACCGTGTGCAATATGAATTTGGCCAATGATAGAGATTTTGGGTCATATCGGCATACCCTGATAGGCTCATTGCGTCTCCACAACCATGTGAAAAAATGTTGACCTGTAGCTTTACCTTATTGATAGCACCTTCTCATTCTTACAATGAAACTGTGTAAGAGCCTATAAATTGAACAGCTACTGCCTGACACAAATGCAGCTTACCAGTTTACTTCTGTGTGAATTTGAGAGTCCAATATAAACACCTCCGAACGATGACTAAACAACTGTTGTACATATTGACTTTATGCTATGGTAACCATTAAGAAACTGTTATGCTGTAAGTTACATACCAAAGTATACCGTGATATATATCATCTACCGTCTATGGTTCAAAATATATCGCAATATAAATTTTAGACTATATCGCCCACCCCTAGTGTCACATCCTGTGAGGACTAAATAGAAAGAAACCATAAATAAAACCATGTTCAAGTAAAAGATGCAGTGTTCCAGATGTCTATTTAAAGTAAACAAAGTGTTATTTCTCTTGGACAGGACCTACTGTATCAAGTAAAGATGTTGGCCAGAGAGCCACGGGTGCATCTCGGGTGCATTGTGAGGGAGACTTTATCTCTTACCCTGTACCTCCAGATAATCAAGAGCAGCCCAGCATACTCTTCCGACCCCATGGGAACCCTAGGGAGACGTCTAACGCTGCTGAAGATGTGACGGACTCTCCGATCGGCTCCGATGATTATCCCGGGTTCTATCCTGGCAACAGTAACTTTGTCAACAGCAACTTCAGCACCACTCCGAACCAGAGGGGAAGCAATGGGGACAAAAAATTCAGCTGCATGTTCTGTGGAAAAAGTTTTAACTACCTGAGCTACCTCAAGGTTCATGTGCGGCGACATTCAGGCGAGAAGCCGTTTGGCTGCAATGTGTGTGGCAAACGTTTTGCCCAGAAGACTTACCTCAAACTGCACGAGCGCACCCACTCGGGCGAGAAGCCCTACACATGCATGGAGTGCGGTAAGAGCTTTTCCCAGAAGAGCTCCTTAAACGTCCACCTGCGCAGCCACACTGGGGAAAAGCCATACAGTTGTGTGGAATGTGGCAAGAGCTATGCTTATAAACATGGTTTTAACACCCATCAGTGCATTGGCTAGGGGAGCATCCTGGACAAGGTATAGCTGCTATAGAAGCTAAACAATAAGTGAACAAAATCTCTGAACGGTGTCTCACAGAATCTCTGGGTCTGTTTTGCCCTACAAAGCCAAAGTGCAGTATACAAAAACAGTGAAACTGTAGCCGTGTTTACATGGACACTTTTTCAATTTCAAATTTTGAAGTTCAAATTAAATTATAAAAATCCAACCAAACTAGTTCACATGGGTGTCAAACAGAAATCCATGTTTGGTTCCAAGCATTTAGTTAGATTGTAGCCTACATTATTTCTGCCAATGGCCAAAGATATTCTCAAGTCAAGTCAAGTCAGTTTTATTGTCAATTTCTTTACATGTAGACATACAAAGGAATCAAAATTGCGTTCCTCACTGTCCCGTTGCGTACATTAGACAGAAAATGCAGGACAGAACAAACTATAAAAGTGCATAGAAACAACATAGACTATGTTCTGACAGGAAATATACTCTGATCTAAAAATATTAATCTAAAAATATATTGTAATCACTATTCTTACCACTAGAGATGCAGCAGACAAGAGAGGACAGACAAAACAAGTGTACAGGTACAGCAGGAATATATCCTAACCTATAGTAGCAGTATGTGCCGTTGTGGAGAGTCTCCTGGTCTGGGACATCAACACACACCCGTAAATATTACTGTTGACATCCAATATTACTGTTGACATCCATAGGACTGTCAGTAAAACAGTGAAAAATGAATTAAGGCATGTGCTTTTCTTGTATTTAAATAACTGTTACTAAAATAATGGTTTACAGTGCAAAGTCGGATAATGGCAGCAGTGGTTTTTCAGTGCAAAATCAAAGAGTACCAGCATTGATAAATAAATGAGATTAGCAGCAGGTTGTGCAAATTAGCATAGATCAGAGGTAGTCTTCTCGTGAGTCAGAGGATTCAGAGTCCAGTTTTTTTACTCGGGGGTGGGGGGATGGGGCAGGAAAGTGGAAGGTGGACAAAGCTGTTATTGAGTCTGGTGGTCCAGAAGCGGACAGTCCTACATCTCCTACCAGAGGGCAGGAGGTTGAACAGTTGGTGTGCAGGCTGGGAAGCCTTCCGGGAGAAGCGGGTTGTGTATATGTCTATCGGGGGGGGGAGTGGTGCACCTATGATCCTCTCAGCTGTGTTCACTATGCGCTGCATGGCTTTCCTGTTATAGTCAGTGCAGCTTCCGCCCCACATAGTGATGCAGCTGGAGCGGATGCTCTCAACGGTTCCTCTGTAGAATGTGGTGTGGTGGGGCACTTGCTCGTTTGAGTTTGTGTAGAAAGTAGAGGTGCTGCTGAGCTTTCTTTGCCAGTGATGCAGTGTTGGTGGTCCAGGTGAGGTCCTCACAGATGTGCTGCTCACTCTTTCCACAGCAGCACCCTCGATGGGCAGTGGCAGTGGCCTCTCTGAAAGTTGACAACGATCTCCTTGGGCTTGCTGACATTAAGGAGGACGTTGTTGTTCTTGCACCACGTGGTCAGAAGGTCTTTCCTGTAGTGAGTCTCATCCCCCTAGGTGATGAGACCCACCAGGGTTGTCTTGTCCGCAAACTTCAGCGGAGCAGAGGACTGAGCACACATCCTTACGGAGCCCCTGTGCTCATTGTGATGGTGCTTTAGGTGTTGTTTCCAACCCTTACTGCTTGTGGTCTCTGACTCAGGAAGTCTAGCAGCCAGTTGCAGAGTGAGGTGTTGAGGTCCAGTTTTCTTCACACAAAATGTAAATTATATGACATCTAAAGGCTATGTGCTTTTAGAAAACATAATTTAACCACTTTATCACACAGGTAAAAAATGGTAGGGTACATTTCCAGACACTTTCCATGGAAACTTCAGCAGATTATGGGAATATATAGGAATTTATAGGAATTACCTGAAAGTTTCTTTGAATTATCCAAAAATGTCAAAAATGTCAAGTTATTAAATTGAACTAAATGCTGTTGCTAAGAGGTAATCTGCGACTTTTGCTAACCAGGAACTAACACAGGGTAGTCTAAAAACTTTGTACAGATGCCATGCTTGGCAAAACATGCACAGATGTAATGACGAACAGGTTAACCAATAGTCCAGAGTCAATCCATTGTTCATGGCTGCCGAGTGTAAATAAGAATATAAATGAGGATATTTGGTACAACATAGGTAAAATAGTGAAATTACAGCCTAAATGAACCAATAATGGGAGGAAAACATAATTTCTGTTTATTATCTATGCCCCATTTACTTAGTGCAAGTTGCTAGTTTGCAAATACAGAGTTGTTCCAAATGTTACATTTCTATACTCATCACTTTGACTCTGCAACTCTAAAAAACGGATATTGGCTAATAAAAGTTTGGATTTATGGTGCGTATTCATTGTTTAGTTCAGAGATCAGCTATAAAGCTATTGCTACCTTACCTGTGAGAGTGTGATGTGCTAAGACTGTACAAAACTCTTGGTTAGCAAAAAACAGTTCACCAACTCTTAGAAGGCATTGGCAAGGAGGATCTCTCTCACACACACACACACCAAGCAGGAAATAAGACAAAGATGTGTAGGCGAATTGGAATCCCAATTTTAAAAAAAGCTTGACAACTACCACCTAAATTTAGTGTCGTCATACAGAAAAATAAACCAGAGGTCATAGGGATTACAAAAAACGTAAAAACCTCAATAATCTATTTTAAGGTCTTGCATGTAGCAGGATTTTGGCATGTTCCATGTTCTATAATTAGTGAAATTATTTTATAAGTGAAATTATTAATTATAAGTGAAAAAGATGTGTAAATGGGG
Source organism: Limnothrissa miodon (assembly GCA_017657215.1). NCBI lineage: Eukaryota > Metazoa > Chordata > Actinopteri > Clupeiformes > Clupeidae > Limnothrissa > Limnothrissa miodon. Next base: position 141,764 of record JAGFZM010002108.1, on the reverse strand, counting down.
CTACTACTGCTAAATGTGTTGGTTGGTAGGTTGATGACTGGTTCCTGCATTTTGACAATGAATAGTTACTGCAGTTTGACTTTGTAGGGCAGTGTTGGCAACCTGAGGTGAAGCTGAAGACTGAAAAGGGATTGCCGTTTCATTGTCTTTACAGGCAACATACTGTACTATATTAATGCTAGCTAAGTGTCTATTCTCAAGAAGCAAGGTTACAAAATTCAGTCAAGGACCCAGACACCAGGTGGACAGCACTAACTAGTTATATGACCAATCAAAATTATTAGTGCATGCCAATCAAAATTGATTAGGTCTTTGGTTTGGTCTTACCCATGTTAAGGATTGAAGAAGGGTCATTAATACTGTATATTATTAGAAAGGGGTTTGAGGATATAATTCTGTAAACAAACTGCCTTAAATATATTTTCTTGTTAATGATACACATTGATATCATCTAACTAAATACGCTACAAAGCCCAGCTTTTGCATCAGCTAATCCCAAGGATACGGTTTCTGAACAGCACATGGCACTAAAATCGTTTCAGTACAACAGCAGATCCAAGGACATGAATATGTTTGATGTATAATGTTAGCATGAATATTACATTCAGTTGAATACCAACACATACACAGTTGTGTTGCAGTTACCTCGGGCAAAAAAACACAATGTTTTTTAGAGTTTTGTTTTGTTTGTTTTTTTAATAAAAAAAAGGAAGATTCTAACTGTTGAGTTTCGATCATGTTTCAGTGGAATCACAGGAAAAATGCATTAACATTATGCTGTTTAATGGCCTTATTACTACTCAGTAGGTAAGATTCAGACACAATCCTCCATAATGCCTCTGTACAGTTGTGGACCAAGCGCTTATCCAACTCCAGAAGCTGAAGGGAAACCCAAGCAGAAGAACATTATCGGCTGATATGGAAGGTAGAAAAACATACAAATGATGCAAAAACAGAAATATTTGTAAAATATCATGCCAGTAGGGCTGGGTATCGTTGCTGACAAGGTCATGTTCCGATCCAATGCAGTTCGATTCTGTGTCGATTTGTTTAGTTTTCTTTGTGTCAATACTAGTTTCTATACTAGTTTAATTATTTAGGTGGAGCATATCCCTGTGTTGGGCACAATATTATCTGTGGACAGTAAACCTTGCCAATAGGAGGTTATTTTATAATTTCTCATTTTATTGGGAAGAGAAGATTGATCCACAAATTAAATTTATATAGTATTTTTCGAACAAGAATCGATTTTGATCAGTGAATTGATTTTTTTTAACCCAGCCCTAGACGCCAATTGACTGATTTATCAAGAGTGACTGGTATTTCATTTAATGCAACTTTAATACTGATGAAACTTTAAAAATCATGGGCTGAATGTACGTGCTACGCCCTGAATAACCTGGAGTTTTCTGCCAAGAATTCAAATCACGACTGGATGATTCATTCCAATTAGTTTTTTGAGGTTTTAAGAAAAAGGGCAGGCAGTGTTACACTGTCTTTAAAATAATACTTAAAACCACCTTGTTCTCCGTATAGTTTGTTGTCATGAAATTCACATAAAATACCATGTTGCACTCTTCAATTTAATCAGCACAGCTACAGTATATATATATACGTATGTATGTAAATGTTTTTATATAGGCTAAAACACTGAATACTGTATGCTGGAGAGAAAATGCTCCTTCTTACAGGACCTCACCCAAACATGCATATTTTGATAATAAACACAAAATAAACACTGTTGTCAGATAAAAAAAAAAAAAAAAAAAAAAAAAAAAACATTTTTAAAAAAAAAAAAAAAAAAAAGTCAATCAGAAACTTTATTTTTCTTTTGTTTTTTTGCCCAAGCTCCGTGCATACTTCTCCCCATGGGTGGCTACATGGTGCCGTAGGTTAATCTTCTGGGAGAAGCACTTGTGGCAGACGGGGCAGGAGAAGGGCTTTTCACCAGTGTGGATACGTCTATGTATGTTCAAATTACCCTTCTGGGTAAAGCTCTTGCCACAAATGTCACATTTGTGGGGCCTCTCCCCCGTGTGGACGACGTAATGCACCCGCAGGTTGGCGTTGGTGGTGAAGGCCCTGCCGCAGTACTCACAAGTATTCTTGACCTTGTTCTCTACATTCGCCATTGCAACAGTGCACTTGTGAGTTCTGAGTAGGTTCTTCTGTGGAAACACACTCTTGCAGACCCGGCAGTGGTACACAGGCTCCCTCTTGTGGATCTTAAGGTGCTCCTTGAGGGTCACGTATTTGACGTACTTCTTCCCGCAGATTTTGCAGTTGAACTTGTTCTTCCTTTTTGGAGTCTGTTGAAGCTCAAATCTGTCAAAATAATCGAAGGACTCCTCGACTTCATCTCCCGTTAAGGCTTTAGTCTCCATGATAACTGGCTGTGAGGGGTTTTCAGAAATCCCTTCAAAAGCTATAAGCTCCCCAACCACTTCTTCTCCCTCCTCTCCGTCATACTCGTACTCGATTGGCACACAGTGTTCATCGTACACCGTGTAGCCAGCTGCAGGGACAGTCAGGACATATTGCCCCATGGTCCCATCCAGGTTTATGAATTCGGTGTCTTGTCCCTGCAGGGCTGTGGATGAGTTCAGTAGATTGGCATGGCCCTCAGTGTAATCTGCTGAAGTAGAGGCTCCTTCCAATAGTGCTTCATTGCCTTCGGTGAAGTCCACACAAGCAGAAACACCCACAAGTAGATCATCCTGTCTCACAGCAGAGTCTGCAGTAATGGAGGGTCCTCCTTTCCTGGCTGTGTCTGTGATGTGTCCATCAGTGGATGAAGTCTCACTTCTGTCAGACACCCAACTTCCTTCTAAAGCCAAGAAAGATGGTTATGAAATATGCCATTGTCATGAGACGTAACAATGTAATAATGTTGTTTTAGCAGATGTTTTAGGCTGACAGAGTTGGTGAGCTCCCTAACAATAACATGAAGGGATAATTACAATGTGTATGCATTAGTCACACTGCCGAACATACAATGTCAGGCAACACAGATGAACAAACACACACAAAAAAATACATCACACAACATCTATTTTATTTTGAAACTGCCTATATGGCAAAGCCATGATACAAATAATAATACAGCACATTGTGCGTACTACTTGTTTCATACAAAAAGACTCACACATCAAAGGCACAAAGGAAAACACTGATGGATGATTGACCACCTACTTTCTTTGGTCGGTGTGTTTTGAAGGTTGCGGTCACTGATGTCGACTTCTGATTCCTCCTCCTTTATGGTAAGCAGCTCGATTTGATCCTGTTCATCTTCTCTGCACTGCACCAGGAAAGGAAAAGAAATTGAACGGATTAAAGGTCACAGTACATAACAACTTTCACCACAACAGGTGGTCACGAAAATTATCAAGGCTACTCAACATAGTTATCCTATCACATACAAAACGAAGTGTAATTACCTCATCCACAAATTCAGTCCAAGTCTCTGCATGATCAGGATTGACGTTAACGGTACATTTCCGCGACTCGGCATCTTTCCATAGGTTAGCACACCATTCCTTCCCAAATATACCGTTGATCGAAGGTGCACGGTTATGACCTGGTGGATATATTTTAAAATGTAACATTGTAATAAAAACATAAATGCACACGTGCTGCAATTGTCTGCACGCATCACAAGGGCGTATATATAGGTTATATACATATTTTTTCTTTAAATAAAAAAAAAAACTAGACATTATCTACAGCAGACCGCATACCTGTATTCTCTCTGTCGACGCTTCTATTGGATTCTCCTGTCTGTATACCTATAGTATGGTAAGTCTTTGTATGTTTCATTGCTCCCTTTCCTACTCGCCGTGTAGTCTTGAGTTCATTTTCCATGTAACGCAACCGGTCTTTGAGAACTGAATTTTCCTTCTTCACTCTTAACATTTCTTTTCGTAATTTCGACGAATCCTCTTCAAAGAGTTTACATATTTGAGCCAAAGCAGTTTTGGTCATAATATCCATGATGGTTGTTAGCTGTGTGTGAAACGAAACACACTTCGCCATCGTGTAACCTCTTCTATAAACAGCCAGACGACGCGCTTGTATTCACACGACAACTTATGCTATGCAAATGGTTTTCGCAACGGATCGGTAATCTCAATTTACTGATATAATTCACGAAATCCAAATATTTTTACTGTACAAACAAGACCAAATTAAGTGAGAGGACTGGAAAAGGCGCTAACCATCTTCTTCTTCCGGGTTAGGCCGCAGCATCACTTGACGTTTAATCCAATAGCAATGAGGCTTTAGTTATGCTACACTCTATAAAACATGAATCCTTTATTACCCTATGCGTCACCCCAAATACACAATAATCTAAGATGTAGGCTCAAACTACGCTAAATTCCACTAAAGAAAACGTATCCATCTGGAACATATTGTCGCATGAATTTGTCAAGGCTTCTTCTTCTTCTTCTTCTTTGATTTTTTATGGCGGGTTACGCATCATCGGCGCATACCGCCACCTACTGGTACAAGGGGGATTCTGTTGGAGATTCTGTGGAGTTGCTATATTCGGCCATAGAGCCCTGTTGATTTGAGGTATTTCATTAGCTTCCCAGTATTAGACCCGACTCTCAGCACCGCTACCAGATTGAACTCAGTGCCGGTATCACCATCACTTTGCAGCTCTGCTACCCATTGGGCTCTCTCACTAAGATGCTTAGGACATTCAAATAAAACATGTTCTATGGTTTCTGCTTCATTCACACACCATGAACAGTTCCCTGACGCCCTTCGTCCTACCCTGAACTGGGTGTCATTTAACAAAGTGTGGCCTATTCTCAGCCTGGCCATTACTACCTCATCCCTCCTATTACTGCCCACTCTAGCCCCATTCCCCACCTGCCTTTGGATAGCATACAAGTGCCTTCCCTTCCTTTCCAGTTCCCACTGGGCCTGCCACTGCTTCATTACCTCCCTAAGGATGATCACTTTCATTTCTCCTCTTCCTAGACGGACAGAAATCTCAGGCTCTGACCTGTTTAAGGCTTTTTTTGCCAGCCTATCTGCCCGTTCATTCCCCCACACTCCAATATGCGCTGGAATCCAAAGGAATTTAACTAACACTCCCATTCTTTCTAACTGATATAAATGCAGGTACACTTCAAACAGCAGGTCCATTCTACATGACCTGGATGACTGTATGCTATTTAAAACTGCTGCAGAGTCTGAACAGATGACTACCTTCTCTGGTCTTGTCTCTTCTAACCACTCCAAAGCCTTTACTATGGCTACAGTTTCCGTGGAATAGACAGACACTTCATCAGTCAGCCTCCAAAAGAAGCTAACACCAATGCCTCTGACCACCATGGATGCACCGGTCCGACCCGTATCAGGGTCTTTGGATCCATCAGTATAAATTTCCATGAAAGAGTCATAGGTGTCTCTAATATAGCACTTTACAAATTCAGTTAAGAACTCTGGATCATCCTCCTCCTGCACATGTTCCAGTACCGCCAAGTCAACTACTGGCTGAGGGAGAAGCCACGGGGGAACTGGAGGGACTGGCACTGTTGGGGCAATCAACTCTTTTTTCATACCCGTCTCCTGCACCCAGGGCCCTATGTTCCACCCAAATCCCCGCCCCTTTTTAACCGTGTACTCCCAACAAGGCTCCAAGATAGACTGTGCAAGGAGCTCCTCGCCATGACCGCCCAGATTCACCCAATATGCTAAGGACAGTTTTTTCCTTCTCAGTGACAATGGCATTTCCCCAAGTTCCACTTGTAAGCTCACCACTGGGGATGACTTGAGTGCACCACTGCATAACCTCAGGGCCCTTGACTGAACTCTATCCAGACTCTGGAGCTGGCTAAGTGATGCTGATCCATAGATCAGGCTCCCATAATCAAGCGCTGATCGTACAAGAGCATAATATATGGTCATCAGGGACTCCCTGCTTGCCCCCCAGTCTACACCACTTAAGCACCTTATAACATTAATGGCCTTTTTACATTTTGTTTCTAGTTTTTTAATATGTGTGCCCCATGTGAGTCTTTTATCATACCATAACCCCAGATATCTTGCAACATCCACTATCTCCAATGGTTCGTCATACAAGTACAATTTAACGTTGCTAGCCATCTTTTTGTTTGTGAAGAATTCGCAGCAGGTTTTAGAGACAGAGAACCTGAATCCCCAGTCACCCGCCCACTTTTCCACCTGTGTGATTGCTTGTTGGACTTTGCATACAACAAAATTAACATTCCTACCTCTTCTCCAAAGAGCCCCGTCGTCAGCATATAGGGAAACCTCTATGTCTGGGCTAACATTTTTAAAGATGTCATTTATCATTATGTTGAACAATACTGGGCTAATGACACTACCCTGCGGGGTGCCATTTTCTACTACTGTTGTTCTACTACTGTACGCCCTTTCCTAAAGCCACTTTGGTATCCTGCAAACAAGCCCCTGCTCTCCATGACATAGGATAGCCTGTTTACTAGTATCCTCTCCATCAGCTTACACATATTAGACGTGAGTGCTATGGGCCTGTAGCTAGTTGCCTTTGATGGGTCCTTCCCTGGTTTGGCTATGGGTACAACCTCTGCATGCTTCCATGCTACTGGCACTTCACCCTGTATCCATATTCTGTTGAATGCCTCCAACACTTTCCCTAACACTATGTCAGACACATGTTTCAACATAATGTAACACACTCCATCCTGACCTGGTGATGTATGGGAAGTACTCATCAAGGCACATTTTAGCTCATATAAGGTAATCTCTTTATCCAGAGGGCTCCCACACTCTGTTTGCACCCTGCATACCTCCCCCCATTGCCTCATCAGTGTTTGTGTGTATGCCGTCCACTCCTCCCCCCTATTAGCTGAGCTATGTGCCTTTGCAAATGCACCCTTCAACATTTCTGCTTTTTCCTTTGCAGAGCTGGCTACCCTGTCCCCTTCAGCTAACACAGGGATATTCCTTGCCTTTGACACACCCATTATTTTTTTAATCATGCCCCACACATCTTGTACTTGCACACAATCCCCTATCTGGGAACAGTACTCCCTCCAACATTTCCTTTTTGCTGCCTTGATAGTTCTTCTTGCAATTGCCCTTGCTCTCTGATACTCTAGGACATTCTCTGGCGTAAGTGTCCTCCGGAGCACTCTAAAAGCTCTGTTTCTTGTCTGTATAGCCTCATAGCATTCTTGTGTCCACCAAGGCACTACCTTCTTCATAAATCCTCCCTTGGCTCTAGGCACAGAGGCAGCAGCAGCCCCTAGCAGCATGTCTGATATAGCCTTAGCAGCTTCATTAACATTTTCCCCTATTGAGATGTGCTCTATCTGGGCTTCACAAATTACATTGAACCTTTCCCAGTCTGCTTTTTCCCAGCACCACTTCACTGGGAACCAGCACTCCTCTCTGCCAACATCAACACCTATTGTGCACATTATAGGAAAGTGGTCACTTCCTATTGTAGATTCACTTAATATGTCCCATTCACAAATTCCAGCTAGAGAGCTAGATACACAAGTGAGATCCAACATAGTTAGTGCTCCTGTGATGACATTTACTCTAGTGCCTCGTCCATCGTTCAGGCAGACTAACGCCTGGTCGTCCAGGAACTCCTCGACAGCTTCGCCATTCTGATTAGTGCTCTCACTTCCCTACAAAGTATTGTAAGCATTAAAATCCCCGCACCATATCTGCTTCTTACCTCCAACTTGAACTATCCCTTCAAGAAACTCCACAGACAGCTCTTTGCATGGATTATAAAAGTTAATTATAATAATATTATCTTCTTTTGTCCACCCAACCTCCACTGCCACACACTCACTCTCATCGCTCACTTGCAGCTCCCTATATAGGAGCCCCACCTTCACAAAAGTACAGCATCCACCCCCTTGGCCTTCTCGTCTATCTTTACATACTGACAAGTATCCTGGAATAACAAACTGCAGCTGTGGCGCTAACCAAGTCTCCTGTACGCACAAGATATCAGGAAGTACAGGAAGTTCATAAACATATTTCTTAAATTCCTGGCCATTCGCCACTAAGCTTCTCGCATTCCATTGTACGATTGTCAAAGGCTTTGTGGTCATTTGCTCTCCTGGGATGACTGCACTCTTCCCTCCTGCAATATTCTTGTAACTTCTTCTATGGTCACTTCTGCCATATCTAGATGTGACTTTGCTGCACCAACAATTATTCTGATGCGGTCAGTACGGCTCTCTGTTTGGGCTGAACAATTAATCACGAGCTAGAAAAGCAAGGAACTGGACTTTATCAACCAGCAATGAGGACGGGCCAACCAGGCAGCGGTGGTCTCCACCACTCTGATTTCCCTCCTTTCCTCTTCCCCCACCCTGGTTTGCTACTACTTCTGCTACAGCAGTGGGCCTACTCACTTTATTAACTTCTCTAACTGCCTCAGCATATGATACTCTGTTGACCACTCTATACCTTTGCACCTCCTGGGCTTGCTGTTGGATTGTACAGCCTTTGTAAGCTGCACTGTGTGTCCCTCCGCAGTTGCAGCACTTGGGCGCCACCCCTTCCCCACACTGCCCATACTCATGGTCTCCTCCACAGCGGCAGCACCTCCTTCCCCACTTGCACACAGCAGCCACATGCCCCAATCGCTGGCATTTAAAGCACCTCAGAGGGTCTGGGATGTACTGTCTTACTGGGTAACTAACATATCCCATCATGACTCTTTGGGGGAGTTGCTCATCACTGAAACTCAAAAGGACTGTCTTAGTTGGTACTTTCTTTCCATCCTTAGTAGTAGAAAATCTAGTTACTTTCACTAACGTGCCTCCCACCAAACAAGACTTCATGACATCCTCTGATGTAGACAGTGGCACACCAGTAATGACACCCCTTACCTCTGCTCGTGCTCCTGGCTCTGTGCACTCCACCTCCTCTTTCCCTAGCCTGGTCAGCCGCAAAGCTTTTTCCATTTGTCAAGGCTACTGAGTTAAGATGGATTTATACTTCCGCGTTGCGTCGTCGCAGACCTTCGCCGACACCAATCAGACTGTAGATAATGGTACTGTTTGATCTTCAGGTGTTGCCGTACTTTGAGTAAGTCTCGCGGAACGAACTGGGGGTGGAGAGTTTTTCTAAGCGCGAACCTGATGTATGCACGTTTTCTATTACTGTTGGACGTTTGCCTATTAAAGAAGAATAACTTTAACACGGACGCATCATTGATCAAAAAACACAGACCTTCGCCGACACTACGCATACACCTTTCGTTTTTTTTATTATTATTTTTTTTATTTTATTGAAATATATCTTGGTACAATGTAAATTTCGTAACAAAAAAGTATCACATGTATACCATACAAAAAATTCAAGCAGTACAATAAAACCAGTATAAACAATAAAAACAACATGTACCGTATCAATCAATCAAGATACCAGGGGGTGACATAATTTAAAAAATATATATTAAGTTCAGCACAAGCATTTACAGTTCTAATTGCTTTAATGATTGAGGAACATAGAATAGCATAGATGTATTGTCTCATTTCATTTTGAAAGGCTGCAAATGACGGTTTGTTTCCAATATATTTACTCCTGTGTATGTGGAACTTAGCCATTAATATAATAAGATATTTTATAATAAGATTAATTATGTGTATATGTGTTTTATTCTGTGTATTGGATTCTGGGAGACCAAATAAAATATTTTTTCCAAAACAGTTCAAGTCTTTCCCCCGTTATCCCAGAAATAAAAATACAAATATCATACCATAGTTTATGTACAAAGGGGCAGAGCCAAAACAAATGAACAACAGATTCAGGACATGACTGACAAAACGTACAACGTACAATTCTCATCAATGTCTAGTTTGAATTTTGATTTAATGTATGATTTAGCTGGATAGATTCTATGTATTAACTTAAAGGTGACTTCTTTGACTTTATTGGTAATTAGATATCTATTTGGAAAAAGCCAAACCTTCCTCCATGTTATGTCACTCACAAATTGATTCCAGTATGAAACAGAATGTGGTATCTTGGAAATATATTTTTGGAGCAATGCTCTCAACTTGTTATTGCAAGCAATAGAAAGAAAAAAATTCCCTATGGACATAAAAATTGGAGCGAGAGTTGGTGTGTGTGTGAGGTGTATTCTTGGTTGAGATTTAAATAACATACATATCCCAGGGGAGATGGCACCAAAAATCTTTGCAAAATCACCAGGTGTAACTGGGATTTTGTATTCTGACAAAAATTCCATCCCTGTTAAATAGTTGATCAACCAAAATAATGTTGTTATTAAACCATTGTTCCAAAAAGAGAGATTTACGTTTGTAAAGGATATCCTTATTGTTCCAGATGTAATATTTGTGTGGAGAGAAGTTATGCTTGTAAATGAGACACCAAGCGAGAAAGGCCTGGCGATGAAAGGATGACATTTTTAAAGGGATTTTATCAATATCAAAATTACACACAAGAAAAAAACTTAATCCATCCAATTTTGAAATAATGTGGTGAGGAATAATATTCCAAATAGATGTAGGGTTCGCATACACCTTTCGTGCGCATGAAAAAAATCGCCGACATGGTACGCAGACCGACGCATACGTCATGGATTGTGATTGGTCCGCTTTATATCAATTCCAGTTGTCCGCCTTTACAGTGCGTTGTGTGTACAAGACCGGCATTTTTAAACTTTAAAATTTTTAAACTTACAGAAAGTAATGACCTGATAACTATGCTTATTAACCAGACAAAGCTTCCCATCAACGCATCCGTCACAGTTTAGGAAGTTCCACAGTCTCCAAAAATCTCCGGCTATCGTTTCCCACTGGTTAGTTGACGGACAGGGCAACGCTTTGCAAACATCTGACACAATAGATGACACTGTGGATGAGGCCAGCTTGTAGCTTACCGCTAGCAACAGCCTGTTGATTTGCACCAGAACCCAATACTCGCAACGCAACAACCGGAAAACACACACGCAAAGGACCATTTCTAAACTCAATAACCCCCTAGCGTTGTGGCAGTGAACTGCCACGCGTAGCAATTACGCGGACGCAGAGGTATAAATTGACCACGGAAGTATACATCAACGTCGGTGACGGTGTCTGCGACGACGCGACGCAGAAGTATAAATCCAGCTTTATTTTGCACACCATCATTATGCTCAGCATGGGATACACATTTCATCTGCCGTGGTGATCATTATTCATTTAGCCCACCATAGGTTCATATGCATGACAGTAACAATATCAAACATGACTTTGTGTGTGTGTGTGTGTGTGTGTTGGGAAAGAGGGAGGGGACATGGGACCTGTAACTAAATCTGCCCTGACACTGGAGCATGCATAGAGTACATAGAGTTTCGTTCAGCCTCTTATAGCCACACAAGTCTAGAGCCTTTGCTTGCAGTATGGAGGCTTTAACCTCAACATTAATGGAAGAGGAACCCTCCTGCAGTGTGTGTGGAGAAATCTTCAATGTCCCCGTTGTCCTCTCCTGCATGGCCTGTGGCTGCAGTTTTTGCCAGTTTTGTCTGGCACAGTTCTGGGAGGAGCAGGGCTCCCAGGATTGTCCCATGTGCAGCAAAAAGTCTGATGCCTCCTTGACACAGATGTGCAAAGAGCATGATGAGAAACTGATTTATTTCTGTGTGGCTGATTTGTGTCCTGTTTGTGAGTTTTGCTACAAGTATGGGAACCACACCAACCACAGAGTGTATCCCCTGACGGAGGCAATGGAAGACTGCAAGGTATGTACTCACTGACCATAATGTAGGATACATAGGTCTTAGATCACTGTATGTAGTAGTGTGACAATATGCGTCAGTATAAACCATGTACTCATGTTTATCAGTAATATATACTCAGACAGTCAGTATGAGTGGCTCAAAATGCACAAGTGCACAACATATCTGTGTCTCAAATCACAAAGGTCCAAAGTGTATAGCATGCCTTAAAAAATATGTAGATATTATGCTGTGATGCATCTTCTGCTATTATATTTTGTCTGCAATAACAATAGTTGTAAAGAACAGTTGTTGTATGTGTGGTGTGTACATTTGCAGAATTTTGCTTTCCTGTCAGCAGTGTTTCATTAACTACAGCTGAGGATGATTGCATCTGTTGGTTCTGGTTTAAATCTTAGCCCAGTGACTGTTCTCGAGGGGTGGCCGTAATCATTTTCTAATTGCCTGAATGTGTGAAAAAGCAGGATAAAATCATTATAGTGCACTATAGAGCCATACTCTGAACACAGACCTGCTTTGGCCCTAGGTTGCACTGCGCTACTGCCTGTAAAGATATCCCTGTATCCAGTCCCATGTATGTCTTAGGGGAGGTGTGGAAATCATAATAAGCCATGAAACCAGTCTGTCCAACACCCTCATGTCATGTATAAAATTCCCCAGGGAAGTCCATGTCCTTTTAATAGTCTGACCTATATCTGAGGGCCATAAGGATATCATGTGGCCTGCTGGTTTTGTTCGCTCTCACTTACATGTTTCTTATACTTATAACATGTTTGTCACTTTGGATATTTATGTGGACAGCCTTCACCTGTTACTTTTTTTGTCCATGCCAAAATCTCTTTATATCTCAAATCCTCTTCAGAGAGCATACGTATTTTAGCCAAAGCATTTTTTTTAAATAGCCGAGATATTTATAAAATGCATGTATCTAGAGAATTTGACATTGGTTTGTGTGGTCAAACTTATCATGTGACCAGCGCTGTTCCTGTTAACTTTCACCCAAGGGTACTCTTTTTCATCTCCCCCTGACAAAGGCCGTGTGCAGGTTCAAAACCAGTGGCCTCAGCTTTAAATTGGTTTTAAAGGGCAAGATTATTTCTCAATGACTCAAAGCAAGTGAGAGTTGCCTAAAGTAGTTTTTTTGTTTGTTTCCGTACATATTTTTGTACACTGTAAAAAAAAAAAAAAACCTATGACAACTTAAAAATTCAAGGCAACTTGGTGATGTGTTTACACAACACAAAAAGTAACATTTGTATGTTTAAAAAAAAAAAAGATAGTTTTTGTGTTGTGTAAACTCAAAAATTTTGTGCATCAATTTGCCTTGAAGGTTGTCATAGTTTTTGGTTTTTAACATTGTCGAACGCAATGGTATAAAAGTCCTATTCATGAGAGCTGTTGATAAACAGTCAGTTTATAGGAACCCTAAGGATATATTAATTGCCTGTTGACTGGGATATTATAGCCTATTGACCATTATCAGGCATTAAATACCTGCAAATACCCTTGATGTCACTAAATGCAATACCCTTGATGTCACTAAAGGCTGTACAGATTTCTTGGGAGGTGTGTGTATGTTTCAGGGGGTGCAAACTTTTTTTTTTTTGGCAGTTTCCATGAACTGATATCCCCGACATTCCCAATCAATCATAATTCAGTGATTTTTAGAAGGCACTTAGGCCACACACATTGTTGTTTGGTTCTTAACTGTTGACAACCTACATTTTATAAGAACCTCATTATTGTGTTTGCAAAGCAATATGATGTCTGTTCAGTAAGTATCAATCTACTTTTACACAGCTGTGAAATTCAAAATAGGACTCAGTTTGCTGAACAAGAATACACAAGTAAGGCATGTTAGCTTACATACCATTTACCATAACACTGTGTATTGGTCACTTTCTGTATGCCTATGTGAATACATTTGGTTCAGAAAATCTGCTCAATGAAATGTAATTGTTAAGTTAGTAAATTTCATGATCTTGTTCTTATAGTGCTACTGTGAAAGATATAAATGTTAAGTAGAGGGATATGAAATGAGATGAGGATAGATGTAATCAAATCTAGAATGTCATGACCCAGTTTAGACACTGGACCTGAGCCTGCACTGGGAAACATTACAAAAATGAAGATGTGTTTGTAAAATGTAGCTATTGAATTTAAGTTAACACTTTAAGGTAACACTTAAAGGGGACTGTTACAGTGTATCTACATACAGTAATTAGGTACAGTGGTATATTCGGTGTAACATGTACTGTACTAGTGTTGTACACATCATGTATTTTTGTGTACCTATAGGCTACATACCGTTACAGTGTAATATGAAGTGTGTGTGTGTGTGTGTGTGTTTAAGTAATACTTTTATAAAATTGGAAGTAGGAGGGTTGGCTGGACTGGGGCTCAAAGTACCCTAATGCTGTACACAATAATACATGATGTAAATACAACACTAGTACATGCTATAACACATTGTTACACGGGTTATACCACTGGAGGTAGATAGACTGTAACAGTGTCCCCTTAAAATAAAGTGTTACCGAATTTAAGTAATTTAAGGTCCGTTGATGTTGTATTTTAAATTAGATGTCTCATGTTATCTGTGTTAGACAAAAGGAAAAAAAAGAAACACAGAAGCAATAAAAAGGAGGGTTAAAGCAGAATTCCAACTTTGTAAAGGTAATGATAAGAGAAAAAAATCTCTGTTATCTGTTAAGAATATACTTTATGCAGCCTAAAGAGCCTCAATGAGATAAGTTTTAATCTTGCACACTAGAGGTCAGTATACCTCTGATTGCATGCAGTCTAGTAACTCTTGTAAGGGTCTCATCAGATTTTGTGAAGATTGGAAAACACAGATTTTCTTTGTAATACACAAACACTGCAATGATATCAATGACATGTTTATACCTATCCCATCTTGGACCAGCATAGCACTATACAATGAAAGCAGACATAATGCTTTCTTAAAACAAGGAATATTAGCTGAATTCAAAGGAACTTAAAAGGACAAAATATGTAACATAGCCTACTTTAATAACACCAACAGTCCACTGACCTATACACAAAAAACACCTTTGTTATGTTTGTAGTGTCACACTATTCAGTCTTAAACTTGGATTAGCACTTTGACCACAGCACTAAAATTGAATTGTAAGGAGCCATTATGCCTGCTTAGCATCGACTTTGGAATAGTGATACCTGTATTTTTTATTTAAAAGTTTAGCTAAAAAGGCACACAAGTCATTTGTTTTAAAGGTCTTTTCTGTTTTGCCAATGTCTGATTGGTCAGAGCTCTATGACAAATGAAAAGACTCTATGAAGACTCACTGATTCTGCCTCTGAGATTGAGCCTGGTCTATCAACCTTAGACAGACTATAGATTTTGATAGTGTGGCTTGATATGCTAATATATTAAGAACACTTAATAAAACAGTGGAAATTGCCATGTCAAAGGAGATTTAGATAAACAAAACATCCCTCCTGTAAGACTGCTGATGCCAATGTGACAAGACCTAACTGGGGTTTACTTCAAAGTTAGGTCCTCTTTTCTTGAAACATCAAATATGGATGCATTGTGACTCTGACTTATATGTCACATCCGACCAAATGGTGGGATCAGTTCTGGAGGTGGCACCATGGAAGAAGATAAATCATAATATGGTGTTTCAAAAGGATGTGTTTAAGCTGAAGAAAAGAGGCTTCAAGAACATGGTTTATGTGTTGTGGTAGCGGAATTAGAGGTTAAGAGGAACAAATGCTAAGAGAGATGACTGGACTCTGTCGACCTCTGTCGAAAAAAGAACTGACATGCCCGTCACCTCAGATTGCCTCTGCACTGCCAGAAGAAGCCTGTCACGAGGTTGGAGGGTCACAAGATCATGAAGACGGTATGGAGATCCAGTTGATTAGACAGCTGTATAAATAAACAGTCAGTTTATTGAGGCTTCCGAACCAACAACGATATGTTGATACTAAACCATAAATTAGACAGTGTGCTGCAGTACCCTCAGTGACACTAAAGGCTGTGTTTATAGCAATATGCAAATTTAATAGGGAGGTATGTGTATGTGTCAGTGGGTGCAGAGTATGTACATAAGACATACTCCTGTGTGTGTGTGTAAATGGAGTGCCTTGTACGTAAGAGGATGGACAGGAGAAGTAGGGTGGAGCAACTGAAGCAACCTCATCTGACCCTCCCAGAGGGAATAGCATAAGCCACTTGGGAGAAATGGCCTCTAGATACTCAAGGCTCGAGGACGACCTGTCCTGCCCTCTCTGTGCAAAGATCTTCAAGCACCCTGTGGTTCTTGAATGCAGGCACCGGTTCTGTAAAGCCTGTTTGCAGAGTCTCTGGGAGGTGAACAAGGAGAACTGTTCCTGCCCCTTGTGTTGCATGTCATCCTCCATGGACCTGCTGGTGGTGAATGCCTTGTTGGAGAAGACCTGTGAGGCTTTCATCCTGGAGCGCAAGAAGGAGGATCCCCAGGCATGCCAGGAGCATGGAGATACGTTAACCCTTTTTTGCTTGGAGGAACTTTCGCCTGCCTGCAACATGTGCCTATCATCTTCAAGGCACGCAGGTCACAGGGTGTATTCCTTAGGTGAAGCTGCATATGACTGCAAGGTAAGCTGATATAGCTTTGCCAAATCAGCCAGCCGGCTATCCACAGTGTCACTTCTTTGTTTTTGCAAGTTACGGAGAAGAAGGACTCTGAACTTCCACATGGCTAACCTACTTCCTTACAGTTTTTTTTTTTTTAATGTTTGTCCAAGTATTCGCCAAGTAACATTTGTCAAGCCACTTTAACGTAATGTAAACTAGCATAGCACTGTAATCGAAGCTGGTGAAACCAACCTGCATTGCTCTTCATACTGGATCCACAGAGACAGTATGTTATTTGTGGAGGCCTGGCTTCCTCCCTTATATACCTAAGAATAGGTTTATATTTTAGGGTTCATTTAAGGGCCTCTCCCATGAACTTGAAATCAGACCTCACCACGCTCTCTCAAGTGTTTGACGCCATATTCCTGCCAGTCCCAGCTGCCCTCACCTGCTCTTTCCCCAGGGACTGGAAAACACTACTCTTAATCATACACACATGCTGTTTCCAGTTTTCAATTTGTCAATTTATTTAATTATCTTTGAGTGATAGTTAATGGTTCCTTTGTAAATTGGCTTTCTTTTTCCAGACCTCACTACAGTTTACAATCAGACACAAGCTAATGGGATCATTTAAAGCACTTCTCAGTAATAGTGCTGAAAGCTAAGCTGCGGGAGAGCGTCTCTCTTGACTAAAGCCATGTGTTGTTGTCAATACTTTTCAGGAGGAGCTTAAGACTGCCTTGATGCCACTCAAAGAGAAGCTTAAGCTCTACACTAAAGCCAAACAGACTGCTGATCAAATTGCTGAGCATATTAAGGTCATTTTAAGCACTTTTTTTTTGTTGAAAATAAAGTACAGAAATTATTTCATATTATGTCATAACTTATTAAGTAAATAAGAAAGTCTTCTCTGTATCCCATTCACAACTGTTCTACTGACACGCAACAAACAAATGTTTTTCTATAGGCTCAAACGGAGCATACTGAGAGACAAATTAAAGAAGAGTTTGAAACAATTTACAACTTCTTGCGGGAGGAAGAAGCCGAAAGAATTAAACTCCTGAAAGAGGAGGAGAAAAGAAAAACTCAGGTCATAAATGATCAGATTACAAACATTTCCAGTGAGCTGGCATGCTTGGCAAATACAATCAGGACGGCAGAACAGGAGATGAGATCTCAGGATATACCATTTCTAAAGGTAACAAAAAGAGAAAGGTTTTCTGTCATAAGCTTCTATATAGGGGATTCACTGGGATATGTTTGTTTAGCCACTGCTATGGACCACTGAAAAACAATATTGCTATTCCTCTGAAAATGGAATTGAAAATGTTTTTTTAACTCCATAGAATTACAAAGACACCATTAAAAGGTAAGCAAAGTGATATCAGTCAAGGTTTAGAATCAATCAGGGGCATACAAGCACAAGCTTTTGAGCATTTTTATGAAGTGACAAAAAGTAATTTTGAAAAACATTCATTCTTGCAGAACCTGGCGTAAACCATTGGAGCCAGAGGTGCTCTCGGGTTGTCTGTTAGATGTTGCATGGCATTTAGGCTCTTTGAAGTTCAAAGTCTGGGAGAAAATGAAGAATATTATTACATTCAGTGAGTATTTTTTTCTTAAAGTAAGTTTTGGATGCACTGTGAGACAAGAAAATAGGCGGTGGATTGCAAATTTGGCTATATATCTCAGCAAGACATACAAGATGCAAAAGCTAGGGGTCTTTTATTTTCAATCATATATTACCTTCCCCATGGAGGATTTTCCGTCTTTCATTAAGAATCCTCTATGGCCTTACATTCAGATACATTAACAACACACTCACACCCCGAACGAAATCTGAGACTCTGATTTCACTTCACTGAAAGATAAGCAATGATTCACATTTATGGGGTGCGTTCAAGTGAGAAAATTGCTCTGTCTTCCAATTCAAAACTTTTACTTTTGAAAAGTAAACTAATTCCAGTTCTACCTCAAGAATACTTAAGCAGTTTTTATACAAACTTTGTTTTCTTTTCTTTACCTGAGATCAAGATAAAACTCAGAAAAAAGTCATTGGAATTTTAATGCAATAATTTTTTTCACAATCGTTATTAAATTGTTCATGAAATTGTTCAAAGCCTCACCTCACCATTTTCAGGGGCTGTTTTAGTGTCCTTGGAAAGATGATATCTAAACTTTTTTTTGACTCCAGCACCTGTAACCCTGGACCCCAACACGGCTGCCAGCTGTTTCCTCCTGTCCAAAGACCTGACCACGGTGCAGTGCCTTGCCAAGACCTTCAAGCTCCCCGACAACCCTGAACGCTTCGACATCAGCGCCGAGATGCTGGGCTCTGAGGGCTACTGCTCGGGCCGACACTGCTGGGATGTGGATGTCAGGGACAACACCTACTGGGTGATCGGCGTGGCCAGTGAGACCATCAACCGCAAGGGCAAGCACGTGCTGACGCCCACGGAAGGGTTCTGGACCATTCGCTTCCGCAATGGCGAGTATAAGGCCTGCTCAGCCCCCTGGTCCTCGCTGACCATGAGCCAGGACCCATTGGTCATCAGGGTGGTGCTGGACATGGACAGGTCAAAGGTCACCTTTTATGACCCACGGGAGAGGACGCCCCTCTTCTCTTTCACTGACATCATCAGCCCAAGGGTCTTACCATACTTCTGCTCAGCATGCAAGGAATACCCACTGAAAGTCATGCCTGTCAGGCTGTCGGTGACAGTGGAGCGTTAGAGAGAATCACATGCATCTCACAACTCATTAAAAAAAAGCAAGCATCCACAAACACAAGGAAAAAAGTTTTTGCTGCTCAGGTAAATAAATGACAACAAAAATAGATACTGCAGTGCATACAGTACTTTAGTAAAAGGGCTCTGATACCCTCAGACAGATGCACAGAACATGTATTTACCCTCCCACCTTATTAAAGGTGGGTTGTGGGTTGGCCATACCAAGGGAAATAAACTCCATAAATTGGATTTTTGAATTTGCAGCCAAACTTTATTTTCATTCCCTGGTTAAAATTTAATTTTATTGAGTACTTTTTTTAACATTCAATCAGCAGTCAAGTTGTATTACATGCTTGCAACTATTAATCATTTTCAATTAATTTGTGCGTGGTCACTGTGTTTTGATGATAAGAGTTTTTTCTTTGTCTGTATGATGTATTTATGTATCAGCTACTTGCTAGTTGACTGGGCTACACAAAGTTTCATGGACATTTGCTGATATATGTTGTACTTAGTTTTTTTAATGCCCAGTCCTAAGTTTAATGCCTGTTTGACCCCAGCCTCTGCCTAAACTTGTTCTGTAGGCTTTTCACTCAAATTGCTTCAAGTATCCAGTCTGTCCAAGCCTGTATGCTAATTATAGCAATAAAATTACTTGTTTAAAAATCATACTCAAGTTCAGATCTGCTTTACCCAGTGGATATAGAAAATGATACAATTGATTGAACAAAGTTGGGATAAAGCAAACCTCCTTTGACACATACTAGGCAAAAATAAAAACAATGAGCTCTTTTCCAGAGATATCTCTATTTTTTTTTGCACAAATATTTATAATTATACTTTTAAATTGAGCATTCCAGACAGAGTGCATGGGTTTATGAAATTAAGCAAAAATAAATCATCAAAGCAATTCATATTCACTGACCTGGTATCACCTGATAGGCAGATTTAAAACATAGTTTAAAAAACTCATTAAAGTGGAGTGATACCTTGCTTTAAAAAGAACTTTATTTTTAATATTAGTCTTAACTTGAGTTAGATTTAAGGGGAAGTCTTAGGTCAGTAAGTAAGGTCTCTTGAGGGGGTGCAGACAGGCTTAAGTGCTACTACTGCAATTAGGGAGGATGGCTATGAAACGGGAAATGGTTATTATTATATTTCTGTGCGAGACATGGTTGCATACGCTAATAAGTTTGTGCAGTGCAGTCATGGCACTATGAAATGGCAAAAACAAGACATTACAGAGGAACATTCGTCAAAAAAACTGTCATTCAAATCATTTAATGGTAGGCTATTTACCGGTAAGTTTAATTTTAATGGCTCTCGGAAATGAGATGTGGATGAAAGGTCAGTAGTGTCATTTACAACCTCCATTGAGATTGTAGCAGTCATTGAGTGTTAACAAGGCTGTCTTATAATAAATAAAACAGATACAGTATATGTTGCTGTAAGCTTTAAACAGCTGAGCTTTGGGGAGACCAGTGATCTGATATGTAAATATAGATCAGGCAATCTGCAAGGATCATGGCAGCTTTGCAGGTTCTTAGTGGTTTAAAAAGTAGCAGTGATTGATAGAGCTCAGACAGTGAGGATTACTTTGACATGTCTCTCTGTTCCTCTGTGCTGTCTCTCTCATTAATTATATATTTATAAATTTATTATCAAAAATAGTAAAGAAAAGCTTAAATATGTATTTTATACAAGCATAAGAAATTCTAATGTTATTAAATCCTGATGACAACAAACAGACTCTAGGTAGTTGTAAGAAAAAAGGAGGTGTATAATCCAAGAACGATGCAAAAGAATTGTTTATTCAAAAATAGTCCAGTAAAAGTTCTTAATTCAAGAATAAGCAGTAACAAAGTACAAGGTAATACTTTGGAGACGTTGGTGTCAAAGTGCCTACCTTCAAATTAAGCTATAGCCATTATATACAGTTCTAAAAGGGCAGGTAAAACACAGATTGGGGCTGGTCCATCTTTACGCTCAGGTTCCATTGGTCAATTGAAGATGCTACCTTCAGTGTACTGATGTAGTACAAATTTATGATATTATGTATTGGTTGTATGTGAGTATTGTTATTCGTGGTATTATGACTGATATCTTTAGTAAGGTTCCACATGATCTGTAATGAGATTAAGCCGTCTGAGAAAGGCAAGCCTGAAGTGTTGAAGACCACTTAACATTCATGTGACCACTGTTTGCAGTACCGGATCTGCGAAGACCATTTGGTCTGAGAGACGAGTTGTTAATTACAGGCAATACACACCGACAGCAATGATGAAAGGGAAATTAGCCTTAAATACGCCTCTGTATCACAGCTCAGGAGGCCAGTTCAGAGGTAAACACTTAGGTGGAACCTTGACGCTGTGTCCTCCGGCCTTTTCCCATAGGTCGTCATTTTTCCATGTAACATGTTGCAACTAACGAAATAAAATGTTCTCATCAGTTTCATAGCATTCCGACGGTCTTCGTGCGGTTTATGTTTTCGGATCACAGCAACGGTTCAAATTTATTCCTACACTGATCCAATCATTGTTTGGATCACTGTTTAGTAATCATTGTGCTTCGACAATGAACCTTTTGGGTCCTTTGTTTCTAATCTTGTCTGCAGTGATTTAATTCCAAATAGATGGTAATTAGATTTCGCTGTCTAAAAGGTTCCTCTTGGCTCCCTGCTTTTCACCCATCCTACTTTGCTGTCGTTGACTTCTCACACCTCTTATTGAGGATGAACCATTGAAATGTTGAAAGCTGTTGTCGGCATTATTTACAGGCTAAGACCAAAATCTTACATAGTCAACAATCTTAAGAGTTTGTAAAGACTGAACAATTTTCTGGAGTGGCACAAATTGTTCGTATGCACTGATAATGAAGCATGCTTGCATTATGATGATAATCTAATCAACATACTTTATATCAATTTATATCAATATTAACTAATTATATAAACTTTTTGTCAATACAATAATTATTGCACAAACAGTGGAACATGGGTGGAAAGCAATTAAAGCTATTGCATCATAGAGTGGGAAATTCAATGTGTGTGTGATGGGGGTGGGGGGGCTTATGCATTATATATTACATTCCTCTTATCACCAACACGATAAACAAAGCCTGAGTGAAAACAGGCTGTTTAGTCTCCTATCAACCACTCTCAGGGTGTCTGGAAAACAACAGCAGGACGGAGGAGGAGAACTGTTGAAGGCTCATTTGGAGGAAATGTGTCATGCTTCGGGGCAAGCAAAACTGATGTGCCTCTGCACTGTTGCAGACGCAAACACATTCTGTGAGGAAGGCGAGAGCATTGTAAATGAGATTTCCACACACAGTAGACTCCTAAATGTTGCTGAAAGAGAGAGGCTTTTATGAATCAAGAGGCCGGTCTCCTGTGAGCTCCTCTCCCCACCCTATTGGACCATGACCTCTGACATCCAGGTCAGATCCACATTTCCCCTCATTGCTTTATAAATCCAGTCATAAGTGCATTCGTGCAGGGCGGCCATCATTCCATCAATGATATACTGATGCATTTGCAGTACTGCCCGAATGGCAAGAGTGGCCTCTTTAGAGAGGCGATGGCTTGTGCAGGCTCCATTAGGGAAGGATTAGAATTTTAAACAGGTTTCAGGGTTCATTAGCCTAAAGCAGGTGAGACTGTCTGTGTTAATGTGTGGGCTGCCACTGTTTCCACCCCCATTCAGTATTAGTGAATGAAATGTTCTATTCTGCTCTAGTGCAGCATTACAAAGTACTTCAGGAGATAACACCAAAACGTAGGTATCCTCTGGTGACTGATGGTCAAAAGTAAAAAAAACTTACAATATATGAAAACATAATGGTGAAGACTATTTATGTGGTGAGGACTATGCATATCTTTATCCTCATTTACATCCTTTCTGAAAGTGTCTCAAAAACAAAACAAAACAAAAAAACCTGGCAGAAATCAGCAAAAAACAAACAAACAAACAAAAAAAAAAAACAGAAATTAGTTGATTACCTTATGTTGGGATGAGATAAGGTCACATTAATAATTATAATAATAATAATAATAATAATAATAATAATAAAAAGATTAAGTTTAAGAAGGAGAAGAAGAAAATGAAGAAGAAGAAGAAGACAAAGAAGAACAACAACGACAATAACAAAGGCAACAACAACACATTCTATGAAGCTCTAACAGCTGCTACACAAGTTAAGTTTTATTGTTTGAATGTCATAAATACAGTATTTGACATATTTCTGTTTGAATTGACTCAAGCACACCGACATACTCAATTCAAGCACAAAATTAACACACAGGCACAGTCTGCCTAAATTATACTGAGCTGGGATCCAGCATGATTACTGACATTTTACTTTACAGTTTAATAATGCACTGATGTTTGTTAGAGCCCCCATGATGGATCTACATCACAACAGCGTCTGGCTGTGTTTTTACGTTTGCATTTACATGTGTGTTTATGAACTGTTTTAGTCTATAAATGCATTTCACCTGTGGGAGCCAGTACTGATGCTGTTCTGTGTCAGGGGGGACCGGTCGGGCTGCAGTAGGCAGCAGATACGCCGTAGTACGGCCCGTCTTAGCAGGATGTAGACCCAAGGGTCCAGAATCTGGTTCCAGGAGGCCAAGCGGAGACACAGCAGCAGCTGCTGCTCATGTTTACGGATCGGATATGATGAAAGGGAGCCGGCGAGAAACTTTCCAACCGACATTGAGATTGACATCTGATGGAACAGAGGACAAAAAAATATATATATTTTCTCATTCTTATTTTATTTGCCAAAAAATGTCAATCATTAGGCAATCCTCAGACATGTAATGTACATCACACACTCAGATTTGGGGTGTTACCGGTAAGTTGTCATGGCTTAGCTAGTGGTGGGTTAATTTTCAGTCTTATTTATGTAGTTTACTCACCAGAAAAGGACACCAGCAAACACAAGATACCACGTTGATCACTGCCAGCTGTGTCATCATTTCCACATCCAACGACCGTATGCCTGCGGATGACGCTTTGGTAGAGCCTCTGTGTTTGGCAGCGGCACTTCTGGCAGTGTGTGATGTCCACCTGGCCAGCATCAGCACCGCTCCGCTCACTGTGTTGCAGAGCACGGACAGCAGGAGTGCAGAGAGCCCGAGACCGGCAAAGACCAGGGCCAGAGCGGTGTGTGCAGGGGAGAGCTGCCCGTGGACACGCAGGAAGCACCAGGTGCCAGGGTATTGCCACACATAGCCGCCGACACTCAGCAGGGGCAGAGCTGCCAGGCCAAGAGCCAGCGCCACAAGCAGAAGTGCCACCAGGCGCACGTTTGCCACTGTCGCCACCGCAGCATGCAGGAACGGGCGGGTGATGCCCGCACAGCGCTCGGCAGCCATGGCGCCACCAAGGAGCAACGGGCACAGGCCAAAAAACACCATGCAGGCGCCAAAGAGGCCGCAGAAGGCCTGGAGACGCTCTGGCACGTCTCCGATTCTGCGTCGCCACTCCAGGTGCAGGTAGAGGGCGAAGGAGCCCGTGATCAGCTGGCCTGCCAGGTCCGTTAGGAGCAGGGTGCGCGCCAGGAGCACAAAAGGGGCCTTGTTGGCACGACGATGCCGACGGTGGCAGCAGCGCAAGCGGGTATCAGAGCCGGCAAGCACGGCCAGGCCGGTGAGGTTGGAGACAACCCCAAGGCTCATGCTGAGACAGGACATGGCATAGGCTGGTAGGGTGGAGCCCACTGGTGCAGTGATGGTGTTGGTGGTGGTGTTCACAGTGCTGTTCCATGCAGCCAACAGGGAAACAGTATAGTCGAGAGAGGGGATAATGTCCATGGTGGAGTCAGTGAAAGCCATCACCAACAAAAGATGATACTCTGTGAAACATCATATGGTCAAAAAGTCAACATTAAATATTTTTATTTAGTTTAACAAACATGAATTATAGTTTGCAACTTAATTTTATGAGCTTTCAATGTAGACTTGGAAGTGAGCAATTGCAACTCAACTGTCTGAGGTATGGTGGAGTAACAGACATTTAGGACTGCCATTACTCTTGTAATGAAATGATCAATAATGTTTAAGAATTGTTCAAAATATGTTTTTGATTTTATGTAAAGTTCATATGGAAAGTTCTGACAATGAGATGACATGATGAGATGACTATGAATTGGCATTGCCTTAATGACTATGAATTGGCATTGCTTTAAAAGCCTACAGGCATGTATTTGATGGCAAAGGCAATATAGTAATCACAGTGATAGATGCAAAGATATGGTTGTTTTTGGTACTCAGATCTCTGTGATGAAAGACATGTTAGATACATAGTGTGTGGGCTGGGATCCAGAGAGCCATTGTGCTCGAAGCAGGACAAAATCATAGGTTTTTGTCTCCATTGTGAAAGGAATAAAAAGTATGCACATTAATTCATAGACACGCAGACATGCAGGTATGAGGAGACGCGCACACACACACACACACACACACACACCTGCTTCTCTGCTGCTTTCTCATCATTGTGTGGCTGGTTTAGAGATCATAATGTCCTCACCGGGCCAGAGACTTAAAGTACCTGTCACCTCTTCTCAGCTCCATCCACTGGCTTCCTCACCTCAGTTACATCTTATGTATCTCTGACAGGCTGCCGCCTAGCACCCTCTTTATCCTGTCTGTACAGTTAGACAGCAGCTTCAGGACCATGTGTGCCACTCAGCATGAATGAAAGGCCAGAACATATATCATGTTTACATTAGTCATTTGCATGGCAGGTTCAATCCACAGCTTTTCTCTGAATATGGCAGCTTCAGTTTTTACACTATTTTATTTTTAGGGTCAAATGTTTTTACTCAATCAGACATGGCAGAAGTACACTGTTTCTATGCAGAAATTGGGTAATGCTTCAAGGCAACTTAATTACATGATTTCAAGTGTTTGAGGCTGGAACAGGGCTCTTGCAGGCCTATTGTCACAAATAAATTCTGAGGTAAGTTTTTTCTAAACAATTTAAGCAATTATTTTTTTTGTCTCTGTGATTACTTTCACTTAATTAGATAGCAAATTTTTAATTTGTCTCCTAACAAACCAGACATATCTGTAGACAAAATCAACTAACAATGACAGACCATTTTCTCCAACATTAAAGTGGTCAATACTTTTTCTTTTTTTTCCCTCTGTGCGCTTTGCTTTTTGTAAGGACTAAACATCTCTCCCTCTCTATCTCTCGCTTGTGCACGCACACACACACATACACACACACAAATGACAAACTAAACAAGAAAAATTTGTAGAACCTTTGAGAACATGAAACGAGACTGGGTTCCTTATTTTTTTTGTAATAATGGTGAACATAGAACAAACTGTTATAGATAGAAACATTGGCTTACTCACCTCTGGTCTGAACTCAGCCTCTTCTCTCTGCATTGGTACATTTGCAGCTTTGTCATGCTCCCGACTGCATCCCGAGTAGTAGTCCTCTCTCTCAGCCTTGCCTCTTATCCCCACCCTCTTCCCAGTCTCTCTGTCAGTCTTTAGCTTGGTCTTTCTCTCTCTCTTTCTTACTCTCTCTCTGAATCTCTCTTTCTCTGTGTATGCGTTTATCTGCATTGGGCTCTGTCTATCTGTCTCCATTTTGTTCTGACAACACAATTACTGTTTCTAACCTCCCAATTTTTGAAACTTTTGTTAATTTAGATGTTGGCTATGAACATTATGAAGTACAATAATTTTGTTCCGGGTTGGCCTTTGACCATAATGGTTGTAATCATGTTTTGGCAAAGTGATTACAACAGTCGCCATAAAAGGGTCATCTTTCTTTTAAGTCTTGTCTCTTGCCCCCACTCAGTATTTTTATTTAAATGTCTTGCTTCCTGTATCCAGCAAGAAGTAGCATTCTCTGAGGACACATTGCACCTGTCCTACAGATGAGCCATTCTGCATTCCACTCCAGCTTGAGCATATTAGCGCATTGTAAGGTGCAGAAAAGTGCCTTTCAAAGATAAGTGTGTGTGTCTGTGAGTGTGTGTGTGTGTGCATTTGTGTGTGGGAAAGAGAAAGAAATACATGCTTGCAGGTCCTGGTAAACACAATACAATGAAAGGCTAGTGAATGACTGGGGATCAATAAAGAATCTGTCTCCCTTTTTGTGTCTTCCATTTGTAATGTTCCTATTGTGGCCATGGCTGAGCCCCCACTCTCTTTACACTGGGCCTGCTCATTGCCCTCATTATTGCAGGGTCTGTTTTAGTCTCTCCTCCTTCCAGGTACAATCACAGGTTGTTGGGGCTACGTGTAGTGATATATATTTATTCAGTATTAGAATGTCCTTCAGTTTATTGCTCAGATATTTGTACTTTGGTCACACTGTGTTTGTAATCATCCGTTCAGTGTTTTGGGGGATATAAAACCCGCTACGGATGAATAGATGAGACAAATCCGGATATGATCTCCTGCTGCTGTTGCTGCTCAAAGTGTGTCGAATAATTGGGAGAAAACTTTGAAGAGAGACTGTCTTTCAAGACAAATTGGATTTCTCTTGCTGACTCGTGATACCAAAAACACTGATATAAAATCATATCATTCTGTGTCGACTGGTCCACAGTGAAAAAAAAACAGCAGTCTAATGAGAATTCAGTCATAGGTAATTGTCTTCATAATTGGTTTAAAACTTCCAGTTGAGGCAAAAGAAAATGATGAAATGTGATCAAATGAACATAAACCAAACTTTATTTAAAGTTACTAAATTACCCCAAAACTTAATACTAGGCTTTCTGAATGAGATGGATGATTTCACACATACATTTACGTGAGTAATTGGCTAAAACTGACTCCTTTAGACTCCTTTTTGTAGCTTGTTTCATTTAAGGATTGAAGTCCTAAAACCTGTGTGAGAACTCATAACAGGAATGAGGCACTGAGGCACAGGCATGAAATCAACTCATTCAGCTTCATGTGAGAAGAAACTTTCGTTTAAAATAGATGTGTTTGTTAATGTCCAGATTAGATAATCACAAAACATGGCGCTGCATGCTCAAACTGTTTAGCGCTTGTTTAGTTTCGTTACAGTTAGTAGTTCTTTGGTGAAGTCATTAAACTATTATGTCAAACATCCTTGCAGCAGGCTTCTTATGTCAACTGGTGTGGCGGGGATCCATTCTCATATACTGCCAATGAAAGAAGGTAAGTGCAGAGCCCACCTCTATGGACACAGGGACCAATCAATGGTGCTGGCTAATAGGGGATGTTTTGAGGATAGGGGTGACCAGGGAGATTAGCTCTGGAGACCAGGGTAAAGAACAGGTTAACGTATGACTGTTCCTGTTATGACTGAGGATAGACTAAAACCAAACTGAACTTAATTGAACTGTATGGAATTTATTGCTGTAACAATGTCTTGGACAGAAGTGAAGTCACTTTGCAGAGAAATGTACAAAATAGACAGCACATCTCACATGTCAGTCAAAGAAAGGTGAACCACAAACAGGCTCATTCCTACATATAAAATTAGTCCTTTTCTTTCTTATGCCACATAAACTCATGCTGACAGGTAGGTATCAAATGGTTTATTTCTATTGATCATATATACATAGTTGAAAGCATCTGGCACTCCTTACAAAACATACATAAAGATTATCTACTGTACAACTAGCTCCAGTGGGCAAACCATCACCCTTAACATACATTAACACTCTCTCTCTCTCTCTCTCTCTCTCTCTCTCTCTCTCTCTCTCACACACACACACACACACACACACACACATGCGCACACACGCACACGCACACACACACACACGCACACACACACACACACACACACCCAAACAATAAATAACTAGAGATAAATACAGAAGCTTGACAGAATGATGAGTTGTAATTTTTTTGTAGCTGGAAAAAAAAAGAAACATTTTAACCACATGTTTAAGCCCATACCCCCTAAAACTTCACCCAGATGGATGAGCAGATCATCAAGGTGTTACTAGCCAAAAGTTGCATTTACACTTAAGAAGAGTGAGGAATAGGTGAAGAATGAGCGAGTTGTGTGGCCTGAGTGGAGAAAGTCCAGTGCAGAGCCATCCATGGCCTTGGTCCAGTAAGGAGACAGCCCATCTCTCAGATCTGAGACTCTCCAGTGTTCTGTGCACTTTTGGACAGCTGTGGATCACAACAAACAGTGTTAATGGCATGGCATGATTGGGAGAGGGAGAGGGGGGGGGGGGGGGTCTTGGCACATAGTTTTAAACCTTTCATTGTATCGCCTACTAAAATCAGATGAATTTACTCAATATATTAACTTCCCTCAGATTCCCTTATTTAGAGACAGACCTATGAGCACAGGGAGAGAGGATGCGTGAGGTCAATCTGTTTTCTTGACCTACCCAGCATTTTTTTTCCCTACACGAGGGTAAGAGAAAGATAATCTACCATCGACTACTTAACCGTCCACTGCTCACAGGAAGATATGCGTTGAAACAGTCACAGATCATCCAGCAGCAACTAAATTGTGTAATGCCCATAGGCAAAGGAACTAAAAATAATGGCACAGTCCCTTGAAAATATGTGTTTCAGTCCTGGACTAAATACCTGAGACTTGGACTGGGTTGAGCTGAAATCTGAGTACTTGGACTTCTGCGGAGCACAGACACAGGCCAGGAATTTGCCGTACTCCTCTCTGACCTAGGAGCAGAAAAAAGATGAGAGCAGAAAAATGAATGCTCCCAGCAGGCACTGACTGAATGTCCAGAGCTCTGCTCTGTCCAGTATAAGATGGGCTTACCTGCTTGTTGAGCAGACAGTGCATGACAAACAACAGCACGCCTTGCATGCAGTTGAGAAATGTAAAGATATATGACATGGCCATGGTGGTGCTGCTAAACTGAAAGCAGCCAAAGATCCACATGGTGCCCAGTACGGCAAGCTGAGCCACTGCAGTGATTATAAATGTCCTGCAGGGGGAGACAAAGATATATGTAAATGAATACTCTAATTAAAATGAACGTAATAATAATATTAGTTCTTTGCAAGTTCTCAAGGTCAAATTTAGTTATGAGGCAGAAACCTCAATAAGGTTGTACCTGACTTTACGCAGTTTGTTGAGGTCAGGGTTGAGACTGGAGAACTTCTCAGCAAGCTTGTAGACTGTTATCAGGAAGAAAAAGACATTTGCCTACAGGAGAGACACAAAGACACAGGGAGGAATCATTACAAAAAAAAGGCTAGGGAATCAAGTTCACATGTTTTACTAAATCATGCTCTCAATTTAGAGGTAAACTTTACCAAACTGTGCTCTCATTTTCTTTCTTCAAATTATGTGCATAATAATTATTTCCAAAAAGGAGAATTTGTTTACATTTTTTTTTAATTGTGCAAAAAGAATTGAATACAAATCTCTTAAATCTTGCCTAAACTTCAGATGAACAAAAATGAGCACAAAGGTAAAGTGTACACACAGAATTTAGCAATTTGATGCCATGATTTAATTGGTTAACTGCTCTGATGTTTTCTTAATGCCCAAAATCATGCTATGACATTTTCAGGGCTTCATCTGCATTCAGAAATAGAAGAGGGGAGTACTGTATGACTCTTCTGTTAAAGGGATAGTTCGGTTTTTAACACAATGAGCCCCTTTCACAGGTTGTCTAAAATGAAATGAAGTGGTTGACACCAAAATCTTGATGATTGCTCCTGTCTCGGCTACTTAGGAAATATAGAATCGCCTCTGCCTGCCTTTAAAATGGCTAGCAATGGGCATTTGTTGTTTCTATCCTTTAAACACTGGTTTTAAAAAAGTGCTACTCATAGAGTGATTAGTGGCGTTTGCTGATGTTCCAACCCAAGTATCGTAGCAAAATACAGTTTCTGTCATGTTCTGTCCCATAGGGATCTATTTGCTCCTTCATATAAACGAAGTGCCAAACAAACTATCCCTTTAAAGCCAGTTGATAATATACCTTAGGTCAGTCAGTCTAGCATTATCTGTAATTAAATCTAACAAACTATATCTGTAATACTACTCACAATAATAAACTATTAGACATAATGTAGACAACGTACACATAATGCAGACTATATGTATGTAGACAACTAAGATGTTTTATAATGATGAAAGTACACTCACAATAATGATGATACAGACAGGGCCCAGAAAACTCCAGATGAAGGCATTTTCTCTCACATCAAACCAGCAACTGTGTGCAACACACACACACACACACACACACACACACACACACAGCAAGAGATGAAGAGGCAGAAAATCAGATCACTATATCAACAACAGAATATAACAGAAAAAATCAAATTAATCAAAAGGTTATGGAAGCTACTAGACCAAAAGTCTAGGCAACTCACAGGCGTTTGGAGCCGTATCCTTTCGCGTAGATCGCGGCAGAGACAGCCACTACAGCTGCTGGGATGCCATAGCCAGCTGCCATCAGGTAGAGGGGCCGCAGTGTGGTGTGAAACACCAGCACCACCATCCGGAAGAGCTGCACACCCTCCAGCAGCATCCAGCAGAAAGCAGCCAGGTAGAAGAAGTGCAGCAACCCTGCCACCACTGCACAGCCAGTCTGCCAGTTTAGCACAGCAGATTTAGTGTGTGTGTGTGTGTGTGTGTGTGTGTATGTGTGTATATTTGTCTGTGTTTATATCCTTAAACTTCTATGGCATATTAAGTGTAGCTGGATGGGTTTACTCTTCTGCTGTTGGTATCAACACCTACCTAGACGTGCCCTTATATGTCTGTGTCTGTGTGTGTGATTATGGCACCTGTACGAACAATCATAAATAATCAATAAAATAACAAAGTGTCCTGTTCGTTCTCTTACGTTCCCCTTTTCTCTCTCTCTCTCTCTCTCTCTCTCTCTCTCTTTATCTTTCTCTTTCTTTGACAGTCCACCAGCCTAAAATGTCCCTCTCTCTGTCACTCACCTGGTTCTGTGTTTGGGAGATGCCAGCGAGGAAGATGATGCTGGCGACAAAGAGGCTGAAGCTGAGGTGCAGGTGGATGGTGTTGCGTGTGCTCTGGATGGAGCGGCAGAAGGCGAAGGTCAGAATGCACGCCAGCAAGCACACTATAGACAGGGACAGCCCCACCCATGTAATCAGGAGCAGTTCGACGGTATCCTAGAGAGAGATGGAGAGAGAGAGAGAGAGAGAGAGAGAGAGAGTGTGTGTGTGTGTGTGTGTGTATTTAGTCTCACTGGCCAAAAAGTTAGATTGAATCCCACAGGTGTGATGGAACACCTTCAAATACAGTAGGCCTATGCAGTATATTGCTATTGGACAGTTTATCAGGCAGATTCACTGTTCCGAATGTCTAAACAAGCTCATGCTATCGTACGTGTGAATCTAATCGGTTGTTGGGCTGCAAAACCGCTTCAGTGTGTCAGAGATCCTGTACCTCCACCTCATAGAGAGCCATCAGCACTGCAAAGCTGCTGAGATGGTTGCAGGAGCACACCGTGTGGGTGGCGTTGGTCGACACCACAGTGCACCCTCGGTCAGACCACGCGTCCTGCCCAAGGTCCCAGTAAACACATTGTTGCTCTTCCTCTTTGGTCTGTGAAGGAGAAAACTAGTTTACGCAGCCCTACTGTTAAACGCTGTGGTCCGCAAATGTCTTTGCTGCTTATGGCTATAAACAATGTGGGTTTTTTTTTTTACATAGAAATTTGTATATCTTTGTTTTATGACATCTGCATTACAAATAGATGAGTAAGATGTCAAATGCATACGCTGAGATGAGGAAATAAGAGGGTGACATTCTTCGCCAGCTGCGCCGTGTTCAAATTGCTAACTGTTGCCGTGACAACTTTTGAGTTCATCTGGAACTTTGGGTTTGCTTTATCAGGAGCCACGGCAAAAGAGGTATTAGTTGATTTTTCCAAGTTCTTGTAGGTCAGCAAGGCAATGCTGGCAAATCCTGTTCCAAAACAGACACGCACGTGCACACACACACACACACACACACACACAGATGGGAGGGAAGGAGTATAAACATGTAAATATTTCTTTTACTTGTCTGTGGCCATTTCCTTTGTAGAAAAGGTTATTTCTGTTTAATAGTGCACTCCCAGACTAGACAGACTACAGTACATCAGCATGTGTTTATACCAGGGAATGCAGCTCCTGTCGCTGTTTCCCAGTGTGTGTCTAGTTGGGTAGTCCCGGAAAGCAGACGGACAGGCCCAGTGGGTGGTACAGTTGCCCTTTCCACCATTAATTTCACCTCTGAAAACACACACAGACAGACACAGACACAGAACTGTGTGACACATAGTTCACACGCTCAACTCATCTCAGTTTAGTGGATGGTGCTGAGACACTCAAAGAGACACTCACATGGATTCACTAACACAAACACTTTATAAAATTTTTGGTTATTGCAAAGATCCATCCACATGTAAGCATTGCAATAAGACGTGAGAGGCTGTGAGTGGTTCTAGTTTTACCACAGCTAAGGTGAGTTGTTGCACTTGACGTGTAATGGAGTAGTAGAGGCATTAAATCAATTTGAGACGTGGTTACTCACTGTGTTTCTAAGACAGCAAGTTACTCACTGTGTTTCTAAGACGGTTACCATATCAACCTGCTGTGGTTTCATTTAAGAGGGACATAAGAAACGTGTTGAGTTATTCATAGATAACACTTCCTCCACTGAAGAAATACATTTCCTTTCGCTGCATGGTTGCCAAAAAACACTACCTCCTCAACTTGTAGCACATAAAATGAACAAAAATGTGGTTTGACAATGGCATTGTCAAACTGTATTTAGGATTTGTTCCAGTTTACCCATCTAATAATCAATGAAATGTTTGAATAATTAGATGTTACTAAATTAGGTTTAGGTAAGTATAAG
>JAGFZM010002108.1:75887-107860 GCA_017657215.1 Limnothrissa miodon | reverse complement strand
GATTAATATGCATGTGTGTTAAATATGCTAAAAATCACTGATATTATTTTTGCTAAAATGGAGGCAGAAACGACAGATTAACCAAAGAGTGTTCACATGAAGACAGAAGTAAAAGTGCTTTGTGGTTTTTGCTTCCCTTAGTCAAATTATAAACAGTGTGCCTACCAACATATTGGACCTACCAACATATTTGGATGACTTATTGGTTTCACGGTCATTTAGCAATGGTCCAATTAGTCTCATAGCTCCCTCAACAGAGGACAACAACGTGGTGACCTGCTTTTTGTCACCAAGGGGCCCTTTTGACAAGAGGCCATCTATAATTGACAGGAGTCTCTGTAGAAAGGAAACAAAAACAGTAGGATGGCAGTGAGGAGTCATACAGTAAAGCTAGCAGAACGACAGGAGGATAACAAATGATGAATAAATACAATTGTAAGATGATGGAGAAGGAGTGTGCTGTCGTCAGTTTTTTTTATGTTAACACCGACATTTTGCTGTTCAGCATATGCAGCTATCTAACACAATTGCTAAGTAAACAAACTATAAAGCTCTACCTGTAAGAATGCATTTCCATCTAGTGCTCCATCCTGACCTGAGGCCCAGGCCCTGTTCTTTTCAAACAATAAATCTTGGTTTAAGAGCGGTCCAAGTGTTTTCAGAGTTCTCTCATTTAATGACAATATTTTGGAGACATGTTTGTCATTGATGAGTCCTTTTGACAGAAGTCCATCTATTAATGTCATAAGTTTCTGTAGGAAGAAAACAAAAAAAAGTAAGACTGAGTACGGAAGAGGGAGACACAGAGGGAAAGGGAAAGAAAGGAAGGAAAAAGAAAGTGAAAGAAAGCAATACCAAATAGGAGATTAAATAATTGCAGTCTGTTCTCTAACGTTAACACTCAAAGACTTGTCTTTGGTGTGATTTTTGCATAATAGCAGCCAGGGGTTGGAATTCAACCAAAAACTAAAACAAAAAACTAAATGTACCATTAAAACTTCCATTCTATCCTGGGCTGAAATGCCGGATGTTTTATTCCTGGTAGATAAGCCTCGATTTAACAGGGGTCCAAGTATTTTCAGCGCTCTCTCAGTTAAAGACAACATCATGGTGACATGCTCATTATTAAGGATTTTGCTGGAGGGCAGACCTTCTATTAGGGACAGAAATTTCTGTTGGTAGGAAACAAAACAAAAGAGGTTAAGCAATATAGAGGCATAAAGCCATGAGAAAGAAAGAAAAACGTCTTTCAAATGAGAGTGCAACAAAATCTCTTTTTGGCAGACACAGTGACACTGTTCCAATTATCCGTGAAAAGATTCAGTCAAAAGCTGCCATCCCTATTACCATGAACAAGGCCTTTCCATCCAGAGGGCCATCCAGAGCCGGATCTGGTGCTGAAGCCACAGAAGTGTTATTCCCAGATAGTCTCATACAGAGGCCGCTCAGCAGTGAATGACAACTTTCCAGTTCAGGCAGAGTCTGGAAATATCAGGAAAATCAGAAGATTGTTATTAACAACTCACTGTCTAGTTTATCTGATTTAAAAGTTAAAATTATATCAAACACAGTATCAGGTGTTCATTTGTATGTGTTCTTTAGAACAACAGAAACTTTACCCAACCATACCTGACTGGCGACGTCTTGATGCCAGTCACAGTCAAATGCTAACAGATAAAACAGATGAATAAAAATTAGAATTATAACTCCATCATATTTATTCAACTACAACTTTGGTCAGGCCCTGCACAAAGATTGATTTAGTTTGCCATTCAATCAAGATTATTTCATTTGTTTTGTCCAATTTAATCCAGAACCAGAAATGGCCCATAGGGTTTCATCATGACGGGGCTTGAGAGCCAGACAGCTGAGAGGAAACAGGAACAAGAGTTGAAGGCAGGAGGGAAGCAAATATGTTAGCAAATATATGAGTATACTTCACCTGTGCACGCTTCCTGAGTGAACCCATAGTTCGTATGTCCTGTGTGGCAGATGCATTGATGGCCTGTAGGACCCTGCCGACATTCCCCCTCTCCACAGATGGAAGGGTCCTGAGCGCACATGTCTGAAACATGCATTACTGAATATGAATCACTGGAAGGACCACTTGTACACATGCTCAAATTGAAGTTTTGAATTGAAGACTTGAAGTTTGCGGAAACAGTAGTTGCAAATGGCACCAGTGTGATAAACACTGCTCCTTGCAAACTGCATCTGCAGATCATCTGTTGCAGACAAACTTGCTCCATTTACACCAATATCAGCCACTTTTAGTTTAAATAATAGTTTTCAGTTTCTATAGTTTATAGAATGGCCCCTAATGAAAATCCAGTGTCATTGTACAATGTAAAGATCAACTATTGCAAAGTTAACTCACCTTCACAAGATTCAGTTTGATTCGTGAAGTTGGTTTTTCCAGATTTGAGTGTGAATCCGGGATTGCAGACACAGTAATGGCCCCCAGGGATGCTGTGGCATGTGGCATTCCCCCCACAAATGGTGCTGTCTGCTAAACACTCATTTCTACCTGTCAGTTTGCATTAAAGATGTGTTACAAAAACCTAACCAACAAAATAAAATAATTAATAGACATACTGCCGTAATTCCAGTTTTGTTGTGCTGATGAATAATTAGTCTGTATATTACCTCTGCATGAGAATGTAATTTAAAGTGTTTTTCTTTTTAATAAATGTCTAAACGTAATGTGTTCTCTATGTCTATGTGTACCCTACATGGATTATCTATAACTGACTAGCAGGTTGAGGACTGATATTTAGACTAACTTATATTTGAGCTGGGGTCATTAATACTGAAAAACGTCTCACTTTCACAAATACCAGTTTTGTTATTCTCACTGAATCCAGGGTTACAGGAGCAGTAGTAGGAGCCAGGAGTCTTGTGGCATTTAGCATTTCCCCCACAAATGGTGGCATTTAGGACACACTCATCCATGTCTGTGAAGTTTAATGAAAAAAAAGCTGTCATATTTGTCAGTTAGTGAACAAATATAGAACTGCACCTGTATTTCCACTATTTTTCAGCTCATAATTTTCTTAGTCATATAGGTCATAAAAAAGCCTCAGGCTGCATACTCGATTGGTTAATATCCTATATATTTTACCTGACAACATTTAGGCCTACCGCAACCTTTGTCAAGCCATAATGCCAAAGTAGGTTTAGGCTTAGAAGGTGTGTCCACTTTGTTGGTAAGACTTGACAAAGGCTATAGAATGCTAAAACATAGTCAGTCAGACTATGTTACATAGCATGGAGAAGCACATTCTTTTTTAATGATCAACACCTCTCTGATACACTGTACATTAGCATCCTCCCAAATAATAATACTTTAGTCAGCATCTTACCTTGACATTTCAGTCCTTTGCCATCCAAAAATTTTTTTCCGTTGCTTGTCTCAAACCCACCTTCACAGACACAAGCATAATTTCCCTCGTAGTTTTGACATTTAGCATGAGGACCACAGTTTATTTTATACTCTGCACACTCATCCACATCTGCAGAAAGACAGAGGCAAAAATATTTCCTTTTCTGCTGATATTAAGAAAGAAGCAACACAATCTAATAATATTGATCACCCTGGTATGTACTTCTAATACAAAGGCGATAAGACTTTTACATGTTTGTGATGCACACCCAAACCAAACTGAAAGACCCAGCGAAAAAGGTGAATCTGAATCAGGACAAAATATTAAGGGTTTGTAGTCATATATTTGGTTTCATTGTGCACCTAAAATATAATACCTGCATGTAAAATAGGATGATGAGCTGTATAAACAAACTTTTACAGAGCAAAAATGCAGGTGCTGTAGATTTTTCACTTCATCACCTTGGCATGTCACTCCCTGGTCCTCCAAAAATGTCTCTTTTTCATTGCTTGTTCTAAACCCAGGCTCACAGACACAAGTGTAGCTTCCCACATTGTTCTCGCATTTCGCATAGGTGCCACAGTCTATGCCCATCTCTGTGCACTCATCAATGTCTGGACAGCAGTGAGGAGTTAAGTTCAGTGTGCAAGCAGGACAGATAACAGGAACATGAACTTGAATACACATAGAATAAACCTTTCTGTGCACCTGATGAAGAGGTGACAGAAATGAAGTGATTAAGTGCATTCATTGTATCTCCTACCTCGGCATTTGTCTGGATTATAACCTGTGAAGTTGACATTTCCTTTGTTGGATCTGAATCCAGACTCACACTGACAGTAGTAGCTGCCCTCTGTGTTGAAGCACTTTGTATTTTCACCGCAAATTGTTGGGGTATCTTCATATTCAACACCATCGATGCACTCATCCGTATCTTTAACCAAAATAGAAGGCAACCCCACCACAGACAGTAAGAAAAATGGGCAATAATAACACATAAGAGGTAGGTAAAGTGATAAATACAAGGATAACTGCTTACTGCAAGTATCTGGAATAATACAAACTATGAATGTTAGTTTGCTTAATTTGCTTTCCTTCTAAAATGCAGGTATTACTTTTATCCATGGGCTATTAATGCTACCCATTGCACACCACCTATAGGTTATGATTATTTTACACATTGTTTATCAATTGATGAACAGCCCCAGCATTTGATAATGCGGTTTTAGTAGTCCTTTCCCATAATTTCAGATGTGCCAAATTTCATCAGCGGTACAGTAATCTGGGCAGCAAAGCTGTTTCTCTGCTTAATCCTCACAACTTGCCACAATTTTTTTTTTTCAATCTTAAATGAAGACCAGTTAAAAGAATGATGGGTAGATACTGAGACTTATATGCCTGGACTGCACATTCTTCACATCAATCTTCATGGATAGACTTCTACTAAGCATCGTCTCATACTAAGGCTTACCAACGCAGAGTCCATTTAATGTACGCTCATAACCCTCAGAACAATTCTCTGTCTCTGCAGAGACTTCAGATTCGAGTGCAAGAAAAAGCAGGACCAGCTGCAAGCCTGAGAAACAGACAGACAAAAAGATCAAGACACATATGCCGATTGAGCACTGCTTTATGTTTTCTGTTGTTTAGATTCCATTCCCTGACACGTATGTTGCTGAACTTTATAAACTCCACAGTTTGTCAGCACATTTCACAAACACAGAACTGAAAAGAAATGTTAATGTCAATACCATTTGCAATTCTATTGTGTGCACATCAGATGACGATATTTTTTAAGATCTATTTTGATCTATTTGGCTCAGATCACTCAGAAATTGTGTAGTAAAGTATTTACTAAAAAAAGGGCTGTGGTGTACTCTGGCCCCGCAGCAGCAGGATGACTCCAAAGTGTGAACAGACAGCTTCTTTTAAGTGTGGGAGATAAAAGCTAACTTAGAAGAATAGAGTCTGTGTTCTCTCTCTCTCTCTCTCCTTCTCGCGCTTTCTTTCTTTCATGTCTCTCAATAGTTCAGCTTTGGTTTTTCCTTCGTTTGCTGCTCTTGGAATTATTAGACCACATGGTCCATGAATGAGGACAGAGTGAGGAAAATTCTTTGGAATGACATTGCATTTTCCTCTCTCCTATTCTTTCTGAGTAAACTCTTGGGATATATGAGCAGGTTTTATGATGGAAAGTGACTAACAGACACTTCCACTAACTATTCTTAACTGTAAACGAGCACTAATGCAAAGGCACAAGTGTAATTCACAAACTTCACTGTGGCATAATTGCCATTACAGTGTTACATTACAGTACACTTTCAACTGTCAAAACGAGTTGTTTCACATCTTACATATAACTTTACATATAAAATGATAAGCCGTGAACAGTAACTGTTCCTTTTTTAAAGAAAAAAAAATCTAATCTAATCCATGTATAATTTTGATGTTAATAATTTAAACTTTTCAGACTAATGCAGTTGTGACTTAAAAAGTAAAAAGTGTTGGATATCACATGCATTAGAAAGATACAAACAGCCATAAACACATTATTTCCACGGCAACATGGTGTCGGTTCTTTTTGTGTAGATGACTCACCCCAAATAAGAAGATGCCTTCTGTGTTTCATTATGATGTAAAGAATGAAATCACT
This sequence comes from Limnothrissa miodon, assembly GCA_017657215.1. Lineage (NCBI taxonomy): Eukaryota > Metazoa > Chordata > Actinopteri > Clupeiformes > Clupeidae > Limnothrissa > Limnothrissa miodon. Next base: position 101,824 of record JAGFZM010002108.1, on the reverse strand, counting down.
GTTGCTTTAAATGAAGTTACAATACCTTATCTAAAAAGTCATGCAAGTTTGTACTGAACTCTACTGAAAAGTTAATCCACGCTGAAATCAGTGGAGCTTTCTGACTAGTGATTTTGTCAGCTGACGACACTGTAGGTGTCCAGATGTTCTGGGGGCAGCACAGCACCCCACCCTGCCTTGTCTAAACAGAAAACGCAATGATTCCCTCAGCTGTTCATAGACCTCTCAGCGTTGCCCTCCCCCGTGCCTCTGTTTTCAGCTGTCTGACACAGCAATGGGGCCAGCACAGAGTCTCATCTGGAGATCACACAGCACTGTCACGCCCTTCAGCTTCAGCTTCCTTTAGAGAGGGTGGGGGTAGGGGGTTGCAGAGGAAAAGAAAAAGTGAGTGAAAGAGAGAGAGAGAGAGAGAAAGAGCGTGAGTTGGAGAATAGGGAGGGGAAATGATGAAATGTTAGAGAGCTCATAAAATGGATATGTGAGAGGGAAGAGAGCTATATGAAAACTATATTGGGGAGCAAAGTTTCCGTTCCACTGCTGCCTCTTTTCAGTGATCAATAGCAATAGTGTCTTTGTAGATGGCCACACACACACACAAATACATAAATACCAACTAATAGCATATATATATATATATATATTATATATATGGAGAGAGAAAGGCAGATACTGCACATAAAATAGATACATAGATGCTTGAAGCAGAAGTAGAAGAATATGTCATGTTGTAAACAGCACTTTCAATGTGACTACATGAGAGGAACTTCATATGTCTGCGTCCCTCTGTCTGCCATGCAACAGTTGGTGTGGTACGAACTACACTAGGGGGGGTTTGACAAGTGATGTACTAGTGCACTAGCTGCCTAAAAAGTACACAGAGTGACATTGTTCTTCTGTGGTGAGTTTTGGTACAGTGGTGTACAACTACTCATTCTTTCTACATCATACTTTTCCTGCAAAAGTAAAACTGGACCTGTGGTCAGAATGTTTTCTCGACAGGATATAATCATAGGGCTCTGTGTATTTCCAACCGCAAATGTACAAATGCTTGATAGCAAATTAGTGCATGAAATTTGTCATATTGTTTTCAAGAGACAGCTATTTTTGATATTTCATGCTAAACTATGTTTGTTGTTTGTGAATAAGGCTTTACAAGAAATTATATGAAATTTTAATAAATACAGCACAGAACAAATTCTGTCCATCATATAAGGTCAGTTTTGACTTGAGATAATAGCATCTCCCAGTAAATCTTTTTATCCATGTGAGTTACACAATGTAATAGTCACAATACTTTTTACAGGAAGATAGATGGAGGTCATGTGAGTACTTCTGAGAGAAGGAAGTACTTTTAAAGAAGTTAGTGGTACATTCTGTTGAGATCTGAGACATCTTGGCTGTCATTCTCACATATTGCTGGCAATATGTAAATAAAATCAGTATACATATTCAATAGAAATAACATATCATGAATGATTAATGTCTTTTCTCAAGGACAGGGACCCACTAGTACCTTATACCACATAGAAGTGTTTGGTAAATGAATTCACCCGGTCTGAAATTTCCCATTCCCTTGTGAATGTATTTATAGAGAGAAAAGTATTTAGTCTTTGTTCAGCTTTGTTTTATTTTGCCGCTGGCAGAGCACTGAAACAAACAAGTCCTGTGCAAGTAAATCGAGGGAAGGAAACAAAATGAGCTATTGGAGTCCTAAGCAGGCCTAAATTTCACAGGAAGTAGAAGATGTAACTGTCACTGATGCTCAAACGTCTCACTCTGTGCAGTTCTGTTTTTATCTACCGTGTTTATATAGTGAAGGCTTCTGGGTAACCCCCCACCTACTCCTCCCCCAAAGGTGTCGAAACAGAACATCACAAAAAACCTGGTTTCCTAGATATTACATGACAACACTTTTGAAAATTAAACACCACTTTCTGGGTGCTTGAACACAACCAATAGCTTCATAAATCCAGAATCTTTTTTGAAATCTGTGTGTGCACTTTAAGCTTGCTGTCTTTCTAAGATGCTTAAGCATTTTTACATGTGCCATACATGACATACATTGCATGGAAACTGTGGTTTATGACAACAGGGCTCTGATGTTAATATCAGCCTGATTTGAGGAGCCCCTACAAAGGCAAAACACTTATCATAGTGTGAAACTTGAAAGTGTGTAAAAGTGTTAAATTTGCCAAGTAGTTGTCATAATGAATACATTTATCTCCATAAAAAAATGTTAACCCCAAACTTGACCTTTGACCCCTATTCAGAAGTTAAAGAAGCCCTCAGTAAGTTTATGCAACCATTTTTGTGGTCATGAAATCGCTTAGAAATAGTTTTTTCTGTTAGACTGGTCTGTTGTGTAGCAAACGACAATTGAGCTCACCGCTGCACAGCCCTGTATAGTGAATACGGAATTTGCAACTTCTGAGGGAGTGTACACTACAGCAATACAGTTAACTGTACAGAGCTCCCCCTACAGGTTTGTGGCGTTTAATGCAGGGTTAAAAACAGACTTACTGAGTGCCTCTTTAATGTATTCTGCCGTTGCATTTTCTGCAAAACAATAATGGGTCACACAAAAGCAAAACACCATTTGGACTTTTATCACTTTTTATTTTTTTATGATGACATTTACAAAAAATGTCCACAATGGTCACAGTACAGTAAACAGTCATATCAGTAGTATACTAATCGGTTACTATTGTAGCTATTTAGAGAGCTGTTAGTTTAATCAATAATAGATAGGAGAAGGTTGGATCATTTGCACATAAAAAGGTAGCTTGCATAGTTAAACTATTTCTGTCATTTCTTTATAACTTAGCTTGCAACATTTGGTCTTCAGGTGGAGTAACAGGTAGCTAACTTTTCTGAGTAGCTTGCCCAACACAGTCTACCCACAGTGATAGGCTACTTAAAACTAAATGACAACCTTCCGACGTCGATTACATTGCACTTTGATAAATGAGGCTAACCTGCACATTTAGGCTATATTGCAAATGGGCTTGCTAAAAACTCGTGATGGATTTAAACAATGGATTGCCTTCTGATAGATGATGTTTTCCATGGATTTCTAACAGGTTTCAAAAGAAGGTAAGAAGCGATCTAGGTTATATTTTCTGGGAATGTTTATCCTTGCCAGTAATAGTGTAGGGAAAAGCCATTCACCTAACTGACAAGTTTGTGTGTGTCTTGGTCATCAAAGTGAACTAAACTTTTTTCGAGTCCTCTCGTTCACCTTGTTCACTTTATAAAAATACGTGACAGCCCCATTAGCCAAACCTATGCAGTCTCCACGTTAGTTCTTCGTTCATTTGAGCTAAATTAAAATGTTAGGCTTACCTCCCAAACACATCTACTGCTTACACAAATGTTGATCACACTACAAACAAGACAAAAGTATAATGCTATAAGAAACAGCAAATATTAATTCATTGTTTACATGGTTCTTTGCTCTATGCCTGCCCTGCACCCAGCATTCTCGCTTTTGTTTTGAGTCAGTCGGTGACCACGTGACAGCCCCACCTCACACCCACATATCCCCTCCAGATTACCGGTAATATGGTTAAAATAAAATTAGTAACTAAAATTAGTCACTAATAAAAATTAGTGTCCACACATTCCCTTCAATCATTGTCCATTCATTTCACCACAGTATGATCACATAGCCTCAAATTGAATTTTACGTTAATACTTGACTAGCCTGACTAGCCTAACTGAGCCAGTGTCATATGAACGATTGGAAAGCAGTAGCACTCCAGAGACAAACGAATCGCTTGTTCCCGCACTTTCTGGCTCAGACTGCGTTGGTTAAAGTAATGGGACTGTCATGTGATGAACGAACGACTCGGGAAAAAAATAAAAGACACAATAACCCCAACACAGGACGTTGCGCAAATGCCCATGTGCGACTGAACTGCGTTGGTTAAAGTAATGGCCCAGCAAACAATATGACGTTGAAATGACGTCTTTTAGACGTCTTGACCTACCGTAGAAAAGACGTCTTCAGAGGGTGCAGAATGAAAGTTTTTAAGACGTCTTTTTTAGACGTCCTCTGGACGTTCAGTTATGACAACTTTAGGACGTTTGTATAAGGTAAAAATATGGTCTGGATATGGTTGATATGGAGGTAATTTTAACGTCAAACATGGACATATTTTAGACGTAATTTATATATTTATAGCTTTACTATACTTTATTCATTAGAAAATAATGTTTTTCACCCCAATAAATTAGTATCATTAGGCTGTCACGTGATGAACGAACAACTCGGAAAAACTAAAAGACACAAATAAAACAGGGAAATAACTCCAACACAGAAGCTATAGGACGTTGCGCAAATGCACATGTGTGACTGAAGTAATCAATCCTACCCAGTCGGTGGCGCTCATAGACTGTGTATACAGTCAGTGATGGCGCTAATGCACCTTTCAGTTCGTTGCCGACCACCAACCAAAAAAAAGAGGAACTAATTGAGCCCACAAGACGATTAGGTCTACCAAAGTCACAATAAAAATTAGTTCTATTTGAACTAATCGGTCAAGAACGACACAACACTAGCCAGTAACGTTATTATGAGACGTCCCCAACGTTACTCACGTTTCTTTCTGTCAGTGCTTGAACTTGAACTTGAACTGTCAGTTTGCTAGCCAGCTTGTATTGTACAAGAAAACTTGTATAGTCTAACTAGTTAATCCAGGCTTTGATTTATGGTGTTGTAGCTGGTATACTATTTTCACGTGTGTTGGTCGGTCAGGAACAATCGTGTTTTCTGTGTCAAGTAACGTTAACCTAGGATAGCCTATTGTTTCATCGTTAGCTAGCCATGAAAACACTGTGACAAATTTCATTACACTTAAAGGCCCACTATGCAACATTTTTCATTTAATTAATCCATTTCATACTGTTTAGGATGCTAAAATGAGTCATTACACGGCGAACAAACGGTGTAGAATGCGCCACCGTGGCCAATAGCAGTAGATACAGCACTTGCAATGTTCAGCAGTCCGGTCCGCCTCCAATAGAATGCAGTGCAATACAATGCAATACAGCGGTCTTGAGAGGGAGCTCGCGAGAGAGAAAAACAGAACGTTGCTTAGCCCCTCTTTAACCAAAGTTAATGTTTGATGATCCTCCATGGGCACCTTACACTGTCAGCGCGGCAACCGTATCTTTACATTGATGCTTCGCCAAACAAAGGCACAATGTCTTAACACTGAAATTGGAAGTTACGGGAATTGTGCCTTTTTACTCTAGACTTGGGACTCTAGAATCTAGAGTGCAGTGGAACAAAGCTAGAAGAACGCAACTGATAAAAACCCGATGTCCATTGATTCAAAAATGGCAATAACTCATTTTCGCCCAAAACTGATGTTACGGCTTTTGCCTTTGCACGGCAGTATGGCTTTGGCCTACTTTGTCTCTGGCAAGGTATCCAGGAAACTAGCCACAAGAAAAAAGATTTTTTTGTTTCCTCTCTTACTGTATCCTCTCTTCTTTTTACCCGTCCTCTTTGCTACTGGAATGGAGGTCTTGTCTGTGCTTCTGAGCTTTTTGTGTTTTCTGATCTGTCTTTGTCTAGCAATATTGTGAAGCCCTTTTTTGTGCTGTTCTATAAAAAACAATTACTGATTTAATGTGATGACATCTTAAGAACATTTGAGATTACTCCAGAAGTGCTCCATCTTTGCTTCAAACAAATAATTGACAGACTGTCCTCAAACAATACAACAGAATCACTGGCTGTACCTGAATTTTTTAACGTGTTTTTGACACCTTAGGCAACCATGGAAAAAATAAGAACTTGTAAGAACTATGAGCTCTGAGAATGACTCGGCCATACTGAGACCCTACTCGTTCACATTTTGTTACAAAAAGGTTCATTAAGGGAGGCTGAGGGTGGCTCAAGATGGCTCAAGCTAGGGTTATTGATTATAGATGATATTGATTACAAGTCGATTGCACCAGTGTTTACAACCCTATTTACACTGTGCCAGCGTGGACATACATGTACATGTCCTGGGATGGCAAAATATAAATACTGTACTGTTTTTTGGGGTGGATTGCTTGGTTGCTTGCAAATGGAAATTTCTCCACACTGGTCACCAATAAAGTTTGTGCCTGTGCCTAAAATAGCTCCCTCTGACGCAAATGGCATGTATAGTTCAGCACCACTAGTGACAAGCTACCCTGTTTGTAGAATTGTGTAGCCCTATGGTGACAGTCTAAAAGGCTTGAATAAGCGTAAAAAGACATTTCCTCAACACTCCTTGGGAAAAATGGTTAAGTGTGAAAAGTGAGGCCAACAGCGATAAATCTATCTGTTCATTATTTGCTATTACAATAGCTTTAGTGAAGGAGGAATAAACAAAGGCACATTGTAGAATATGTGATGACTGAGATGTGAACAAAGATGGCAGCATGTAATGTTCTTGAATTATATTTTTAAATCTTTTTTTATCACAATACATTTTCCTGCCTCATGTTAATTGATCGATTTAAGTTTTATGCTTTGCATAGTCTGCACTATGACAGAGAGTGAACACTTAGTGTGAGTATACTGAGAGCAATGTCTGAATTGCATGCAGCCTGTGTAAAAACAGCTGTAAAATTATAATGTTTACAATTACCCACAGTATACCCCACAAGTACCATACCATAAGTTCCCAAAGAGGGACAAGCTTAAAAACCTACTACAAGTCATAATATTTATGACTGCTGGCCTTTCGGTATCTGTTCAATGACTATTGCCAACATTACACAGCCTTTGCATTGGGAGACCATCACACTTTGACTGTGATGAAGAGCTCAAGTGATGTGGTAAAGTGGGGTGGTCTAACTTCCTCCTACAGTATGAAAGCTTTAGCCTGGCTTCCACGACTATAAAGCTCTGACCAAGCTACTGTACTACCCGCCCTCTGAGAAGTGGGCTTATCCTGCTAAATCTATCAGATGCCTCACTTGCACTGGGGGGGGGGGGGAAGCTTGTTTCTCATTGGTTCCCACTTTTTTGGGAACAAAAATGCTCTAAAACGGCACCTTAGCCAGACGGACTTTGCTCGTGAAATTGAATGTAGCGTCACAGGAAGTATGGGCAGGCCCAGGCTATAAAAGCTTTGTTCATGCCTTTTAAAAAATATCAGGTTTACTGGCTTTGCTGTTGCATTAACTATGACCATTAGATTGAAGTTGCAAGAAGGTGGATGTTGCTGATCTGTGACTACATTTTAAGGGGAACTTTTCTGAACACAATAATCATAATCTGAATGCAGCCATGCTAAAGTGATTGATTGAGCCCTATTATGCGGCTAGATCTGGCAGCAAATTCTGTTAGGGCATCACGTTGTCATGTGATGCTACCAAAAACTATCAAGTTTCTGGGGATGGTTCAGCCACAGGTAAATGAAACTGTAAATGCTTTCAGTTAGCATTAGCTGCTGTTTTACTCTGTAGTTTGTACCAAATGTTCTCACTCTTTTCCTGACATCATGATGGCAGTGAGTTGAAACACTTTATGACTGTTACTGACTGTTCTGTGCACACCAAGCAAATCCACACAATCGTTCTGGTGCGCTACTTTTTTAGCATTTAGCTTAACCTAGTTCTTTCAATGTGCACGAAACCGCCTTGAAGTTAGAAGCTGGTGTGCAACGATTGCGTGGATTTGCTTGGTGGCTTCTAACTTCAAGGCTGTTTGGTGCACATTGAAAGAACTAGGTTAAGCTAAATGCTAAGAAAGTAGCGCACAACAATTGCGTGCATGCACAGAGACAAAACAGGTATGTATCATAACTCGTTAGGGAACGAACATATTTCAATACTGAAGTATGGTGGAGTGTTGCCTTTAGGTCTCTCAAACATTTAGGAACTGCAGGCAACATGCAACAATTATGCAGGCAACAGGCAGGCAATTATGCTTTTTTTAGATGAATTTACTATTTTTGTATTAACAATGATGACACAATAGAGTTGGCAAGTGACCCAGAAGCCTGTAGTTTTTCTTGTTAGCATTTCACGACATCCGGTTCCTAAGTTTTTTCCCCTATGGAAAATCCAATGTTAATTTTGGAGCTCCATCTCAAATACGGTGTGAGCAAAAGCACGTGAGTAGACGACCTCCGCCTTCGATGGAGGATGTTAAAAAAATATGTTATGGGCGACGGGTTTGCAAATTTGCAGTCTAATGATAAAATAAATAAGATGTTGCTATCACTAGGCTAAAGCAGAAAGCCCTTTTGCCTACAAGTTAGCGTCGCATAGCCCGGACGTCATGGTAACCAGAGCTATACAAAACCGCGCTCAACAACATGTCATCCCGCAGTTTTTTTTAAAACAAGCTTTGTGAAAGATTTGCCAATTGTTGACCGTTGTAATCGTTGTAAATTACACCGAATCATTGTAAATGAAGAACATATTGCATTTTAAATCATTTTATCGTCGTTTTTGAAAATGACGTCAAAGGTAAGAGACAACTCCATGTAGTCCTTAATTTTTCGCTGTAAGCAGAGGGATAGCAACATTCATTTATTATCGTTACAATGCGTCTAAAAACACACCGAAACTATGTTGCTACTCATTTTATTGATGAAAAACGAATGCCTAGGTCCTCGTAGGTCAGACACTGCCATATTTGTTGTATATGTTGTTTTGTTATTTGAGCCATTCTTTTTCCCATAGGGGTTTTTGCTTAGGAACCGGAAGTAGGAAAATGCTAACCCGCAGCATACAGAAAGACGTGGTTCACTTGCCAACTCTATGAATGAGGCCCTGTTGGCATCCCCTGTGCCTATAAGTGCAGTTGAAAGCACTTGCAGCACAAAAAGTGGGTGGTGGTGAAAAAAAGCACACATTGCATAACATAACTTTTCCAAAATAATGATTCCTATTCTTTGATGCGCAAACTAATGGAAATGGACTGGAGAGAATGTACAATGTTGTTGCCATTTCTTAAAAATAACAACCAAAAAAAGAGTACCAATAGGGGGAGCTCAAGAGTTAAAACAAAATCTCAGGCTTGCCTGATACTGTTAGAGAGAAGACCTGTCACCATGGCAATAGTTTGCGTCACGGCTGTAGGCCATCTGGTTTCAGAGACCTGGTTAGATATGGGTCTTATGTCAGTGAATTTTTTCTCCTGAAGATTTTATATACATTTATGCATCTGTACTCACAAGGGCCTATCGTCATTCTACATTCAGAACTGTTACTCTCTATGGTAAATTGATCTCTAAATTGTATTCAATTTATGCAATATTATACCTCCTTAGAGACTCCCTGACGCCACGTCTGTTTTTCCGTTGATTGTCCTATAGCAGCAAAGCTGCCTCTGTTTCCCCCTGAATGTTCATAAGACTTCCTATAGTGCAGAGCAGCAGCAACTGTCGCTTGAAATGGCGGTGAATGACTGGCGCCTCTGCTTTTTTATGGTCCTGCGTCACACACAGAGGCAAACACTCCTTACATTTCCTGTGAATTGCATAAAACTCCAAAGTAAACCTTTATGACTAAGCTTAGTGTTTAAAGTACAGAAAAGATATGTTAGATAGACAGATTGCTATTTTCTGAGGGAATCTCAGTTCATATTTGAATGTGATTATCTACATTTTTCACATTCATCTATGCATTCAATCTGTGACTAAAAAATGATAATGACTACGCATGTGGCATTTTATGTATTATGCAAGCTCAAGCCCACATTGATTGATGTAAAACACTCACAAAGTAAACTTTTGTGTTGGTGGACTACGCAACATGAAAAATAAGTCTAGGTGGACATCTAGTGGAACGGAGTGAAACGTCAAGTTTAAAAATCCATTATATCCAATACAGTAAAGTCAACAAAGTATTTTGAAAATTACATAGGACTTGAATAAAGGAAATTATAATAAAGATTAAATGCATTTTGAATGTAAGATTGTAGCAAATTTACAGGAGATACACAAGTGTCATGTCAATAATGTAAACATTGGCAGTGACAGTGTATAGAGTTGGCAGTGTATCATGCAAGTGTCATGCTTCTAGCTGAAAAGGCTAAGTGTAGTAGGTAGATATATACTGTACATATTTTAAACCGAATTCTTATATTTAAGAATTCTGATTTAGGGGGTGCCATGGCTCAGTGTGCTAAGTTGTCATACCATGAATCCTGGGTACGAGTCTGACCTGAGGTACCTTGCCGATTCTGCCCCATCTCTATTGTCCGATCGGAATAAAGTCAAAAAGACCCCCAAAAACATCTTAAAAAAAAAAGAATTCTGATATTAATATCAGAGTAGGTTGCAGAATTCAAAATGCACTCAGTCATAAATCTCCTCTGGTAAAAACCTCTGGTAATTTTGTACCAGAGGACTCTGGGGGTGGTGAAAAATACATCAATGATTCCAGTGCAAATAACAGAATTTCTTGTGTTCATACTCTTGACAGATCTTTTGAACCACAATACTTACAGATTGGGCCCCATGAGTTACAGATACATGTAAACACAAAATACATACAGTTCACAGATGCTCACAGTCCATTTCCAAATCCTGAATTGCTTCTTAATCTTTAACATAAAAAACATGCTATGAACCTAGCAGCCAACACCTCAGGTGGCAGTACACTACACATGGGTGGTTGAGAGCCCTTTGGATACGTTTCTTTCCTACAGTAAGTGCCAGTAAAATTTTGTTGACCAAAGCATAGGCTAACAGTTCTTGCAGGGGCACCAGCACATGGAGGGAGATATCTTTATCAGTCAATTGGGGCTACATCACAGCCTTGTTACATTCAGCTCATTGAGCCATTTCAATACAGTTGTGGTGTGTATTTATAATCACCAAAATGACATATTCTAATTGCCCACTTTAAGGGTACACTTGTTGTAAGGGTGAAGCCGAAACGCACAAATTTTATGTTTTTTTTACGAATACTTAATTTGGACGAATACTTCCAAAAAAATATTTGTATTCGTCAACTGAAGCGAGAAAATATTTAGCCTGAACTGAGGAACCTGCGCAGGCACGCGCACGAATTGCTACCAATGTAGCTCCTAGGATGATGCTTCAATAATGGTGTGAAAACAGTGGCCATTATTCTGGATTATGGGTAGAAAATACGCATATGGAACATAGAAGTGCAACATTTAATGCGCTGTTGATCTGCCTGTTGCTTCTCCTCTGTCTGACTGGCAAAACACTAGCTGGCTAGAGTGTTGAGCCCCGCCCACACACATCGCTACTCGTTTACTCGCCACTCGCAGAGAGATTTTCGAACGCCCGTGCTCATAGGACACTTTGTTCATTTCACCTGTCAATAATCTGCATCCTGCATTCTGATTGGTAATCGCTTACTCGCATTGCGCAAAAGTTACAATAATTCCATCTCGGAATCCGCCCACATCGCATCGCTTGTACTCTCCTCGCCTGTCCAGGCATTACATTGCTGAAACACATTTACATTCTATTGACTTTTATCACGTAGCGCGTAGCGACGTGTGTGGATGGGGCTTTAGGGCTGCCTAACTTCTTGAAAGCAAAACCCGGCGAAATAGTGGAAGTGACAGCACTCAATTATTCAATACAGTGTCAAAAACAGCAGCATTAAAGGATTTATCTGGAGTAAAATACACTTTAGATCAATTTACGGATGATTGGGAGTACATACGTTGAGTTGACATCAAAATCATGTCGCCTAATTCGGATGTGTTTTGAGAAAGTTATATTTTACTGTTCTGAGCCAAAGCTCTTAGCCTGGAAGTGACCCGGGCATATCATTTCCACCGCTATAAAATGCTATTTTTATACCTCTTCTACAGTTCCAAACAACATTACACTTACGTGAATGTGAGTAGAGGGTCCCTAAAGCCAAACCGAAGTATCCTGAGGTCTTCATTGAGCAGTGAGACACTCAATTGTGTATGTGTTTATTATATAGCGAAATGTTTGAGGTCTAAACAGTATCAGATTATTCAGATAATTAAGGGCAATTAATACATATTTCTGATCATTATTAATAAACATTAATATATCAACGTACAAAGAGTTGCAACTTATATATTACAGTATAGGCTATGTTTTTTCACACAATTAATTTTATTAAAATTAACATTTTAAATGGATTTAATTTATTGTAAAAATCATAAGTAGAAAATTTAGAATAAATAGTAACAGTGCACTAATCTCTGAATAACCCATGTGTTCTCAACACAGTAGTCCTTATCCCCAGTACCATTTGTTGAGATCTGTAAAAACTTGGAAGTTCTTTCTCGTGCGGATATACTGACATGCACGACATGCATGCTCTAGTGGAAAGTTTACATCAGTCACTTTGAGATGCTTTCGCCAGCTGAAGAACTGGCGATACTTTTCTTCATTCTCGTTCAGCATGTGAAGATAGTCAGCCAACTCTTTGGGGCTCTTGAAGTCATCTACATGAATAAATGCATCTCTAGGAATATATTTCTCATAAGAACCTCTAGGTGGCCCTAAAACCACAGGCACCGTCCCCAGTCGGAGTGGATTGAACAGTTTCTCAGTCATGTAGTCAACGGCTATGTGGTCAGAGCGTTCATGAGTATTCTCAAATGAAAGATAGAATTTACAGCTTTCCACTGTTCTTGAATAGTCCTCATTACTAAGCCGACGGTTGGTATGTTTACCAAAGGTCTCAATTTCTATGTGCTTCTTAAGTTGGCTATAATATTTCACTCGAGCATGATTCTCATTCCAATTGCTTACAATCCAGCAAACAGTTTTTGTTTTTATTGGAATAGGCTCCTCAGTTTGGTTGGTTTTTAGCTCCAGTTGCTCACGTACACAAATATCGGCGTCATGACGGTAGTTCATGGTGACATTAAACAGGTTGTTAAGTCCGGAAATTTTGTATGAATTCTGGGGAGACTCAAACAGCATCCAAATCCATTTTTGGAAGAAAGGACGTGGACGTTTGGGTAGATTTGACAGATCACTAGCAATGTCTCTGTGATGGATGAGCACTCCATCAGCACTGGAGTACAGATTTCGCTCATCGGTGAGGCGGCAGCCACTGATGTTATATTTTGAGGTGCAGGAGTGAAGGTCGAATTTATTCCCAAAAGGCCAAAACCATATGAGGAGAATGGTGTCTTTTTTATTCTCATTGTTCTCTTTATTTGATGTTGGGTGGTCCATGGGAGATGGAGGCTTCTGAGATAAGAAAGTGGTGTTGCCTTTGCATATGTAAAATATCTCACAAAAAAGAATTACAAGAGCTAAAACTAGGATCGCTTTGTAGACTCCTGTAGATGTCATTGCCCTGTCGGGGAAAAACACAAAAATCCAGGGAAGGTTATTTTTTCTGTAAGTAAGTACATGTTCCATTAAAGTAGTAGGGGATGTCAGAAAAGTTCAAGCCTATTTCACAGCAGGTATTTTCCCAAGAACTCACAGAGTAGGTGTTACTGTACAGACAGCCAATAAGATTCAGTGTAGCATAATAATAGCACAATAGGCCTAATCAAACAGCAAACACAGCCAGGTTAAAGATCAAGATATTCCCGGTACAGCCATTTACACAAAACCTGATAAGCTAGCTCCTACTTTTCTTGTCTGAGCATTTGTTGAACATGAAGCTTGGCTTTTCACATCTAGCATAATACATAGCGTTTACAATCATTATGGACAATCTATTAGGGTTCTGTCAGACCTGGGGCCTCGTTTATAAAACTCTGTGTAGATTCCTCATCACTAAATCCTTTTTGGAGGCCTTAAAAAAGGTCTTTCAAATTGAAACTAGAATGCATTTTGGGGGGGGGGGCCCGGCGGAAGAAGAATAAGAAACTTGCGAAGAACAATAGTGGCCTTGCCATTCTATGGCAAGTCCACATTAAAAAAAGTTCAGTGCAAAGAACCATGAATATAGCATTTGTTGCATATATATTGCAATTAATAACCTTCAGCTCCCAACAACACCTCAACACTGAATGCTAAAATAAAGATTCATTTTGTAGTTGCTTGAAATTTGTGTAGGCTACTCAGTTCATGTTTATTTAGTTGTTTATTGTTTATTGTTTATTTTATTTTCATGTTTATTTTATTTACTTAAAGATTTATCCAGATAGCTTTCAAATTGTTTGTGTATTCCAGCATACTTATGCTCTGTATAATGCATCCCTTACCACTACTTGTAACGTTATTTTTACGCCATTAATACTACGTCTTACACAGTACTTCACGGACTTCACCCTGCAAACTTTGACCAAGATGCAGTAGATCCAAATTGGGATGGTGCCATGCAGGAAGTCCAGGGTCCCCGCGGGTTAGTAGAAGGTAGTAAAAGGTAGTAAAAAATAAAATTCAAAATAAGGCCCTTGAAAGGTACATGTAGTGAAAAGTAGTATATGTAATTTGACTTGGCAGTAAAAAAAATGTCACCACCTCAATATAAGAGTTTCCATTATTTGCGCAATATTTGCCATTTGCTATATACTTGAAAAATTAATTAATTAATAAATAAACTATTTTTGCAATATGCAGTTTGGTCTGAAATGGTCAAATTTTTATGCTAGAATTACTTTACAATTTTGGACCCTATGGCTTAACAATCAGCCTGCGCCAAGTATCAAAACCCCAGCTTTATTAGGAATTATAACACAAAATACGGAGACATAATTTCCAAAGAGAGACACAGAAAACACGACTGTTCCTTGCCCACAAACACACATGAAAAATGGTCTGCCAGCTCTAACACCATGAATCAAGCCTAGATTCTTATACAACTAGTTAGCCTATGTTCATTTGTGTTCTATTTCGCAATATGCAGTTTGGTCTGTTATGTTTGAATATAGGCCTACGTGAAGAAACTTTGTTTTACCTTCTTTTGAAGCCTCTTCAAAATCCACCGAAAACTACATCCACTAATGAGGATTTAACTGTAACTTAGCTTCTCCTATAAAAACGTCTCTGGCAGAATTTCACCTTCAGCTGAGTTAACGATGCTACGACAAATATAGGCCTAAATGTGCCGAATGCGGTTTTCCCTCTGCTCATATTGCGTTCAGTAATGCTGCTCTGGGCCAGTGGCATTTTTTGTTTTTCATAGTAAGACAGGCATTTTTTTCTAAATGAGCACGTAGTTCATTTGTTGAGAGGCGCGTTGTAGCAGAATTGTATACCGAGTGACTGGAAGCCACGGCGGGCAACTCACAGGGCAAGCAACTCTTACCCTGTCCCATTTTGTTCGCAACAACTGCACATTGCAACCTTTTCCAGCTTTTTGCCCTCCCATCCAATTGTATTCTCACAAACGTGGATATTTTAATTTACTGAGACAAAAGGCACAGTATGTTCACAGCGAATGAACAATGGAATTATTACCGTACTCCTTATATCTTCATATTTCTAGTTGGTTTCATGCTTTATACTGACAAAATATGTGACTTTTAGTCAATGCTGCTCAATTTTCAAGCAAGTTCTCATAACATTTAAGTAGTTATTAAACAATCTTTGTTGCAGGCAAATTCACGTTGAGCTGACCCCAGAATTATTACCGGACTCCCTTTAAACGAGCTTGGCTGCCGTCGTCCTATGATTATATCTCCATATTTCAAGTTGATTTCATGCTTTACACTGAGAAAAATGTCTATACGTAATCATATTGAAATACTGGAACAAAATAGTCGAGTAAAGGGCACAAACAGGTTTGAAATTGTACACTAATGGATGGCGACCGATGAGGAGGGATGGAGAGCCAATAAAATTATTTGTTATAGTCAGTGCTTGAAGTGGTCCGGAACTCAGTTTCAGAACTTCTGTATTTTCGTGTTTTGCGTTCCGCCACTTTTTTCTGCGTTCTGGCAGTGCTTGAAGTGGGCCGGAACGCAGCCGAACGCAGTTCCTTACTTCTGTATTTTAGTCTTTTGGGTTGCGCCATTTTATTCTGCGTACTGGTAGGCCTACTTAGCTGAAACTGATCCGACACAGCGACACTGGCCCGAGAATAGACAATATCACAAGACCGATAAAAGACTACATTACCCACGAGACACGACAGTGCCCTATCATTTGCATCCACTGAGTCCCAACCAATCGCATCAGGGAAGCAATGTAAACTGTCACAATTTATACTGTGAATGATGGCATAGTTCACAATGGCACTCCGGCCCTAAAAGTTTCCCTATGATTAGATGTATCACGCTGGTCTGGTTCATGTTGTTTTAATGGTTTTTCAGTATAAAAAGTAGCCTATGCCCATAGGTTATTGCTTGGAAGAATGATCATGATAGTTTTTGAAACAACACATCCAAAAGACTCACAATGTCACCGAACAAATGTCAAATGTTGTACAATTAGAGTTCCCACTTCAAGCACTGGTTATACTTTTTAGTTAATGCAAACGCTTATTATTTCAAAATGTTAATGCACTGACCGCAAAACGTACTGCTTTGACTTGCACGACCCGACAGTGCCTGCTCGCAGCAAAAGGTGTTTTTCTCTTAGACTAAAAACAAAGACATTTCATACTGTAGGATATGTTACACCATCAATTCATCTGTTGTTTAAAAGTGATAAGTGTATATTATGTCGCCCTTAAAATGACCACCCGGGTCTAACTTCAGATTAGTATTGCATATCGACACGATTTTCCCTGGGTCTGGGTCTCCCTCGGGTATTACAAGCTGTATGGGATGACAAAATTTCATGTTTGAATTGTGAATGGTTTATGAGAAAATCTCAATGGTTAATTCGTTCCACGGTTCAATCTTCCCGGCTTTCCCCTACAGAAGGTGCGTTTTGCGCCACCAGGCTCTCAGCACCCATCATCTCACGCATTGTGTGTAAAGATCGGGGGGAGGGGGGAGGCTATACGTGCAAACGATCTGCTGGGAGGATGGGCGACGATTGTTTACAAAAACTGCTGAGTGATTCAAATAGCCTACCTATATCCCTAAATCCCTCATTCGCAAGCAGCACAAAAGCATGTCCTTGTGAAGACTTTTATTGAATTGAAGTAGGCCTACTATTTCACATCTTACACTCAAAATTACACATTGCAATAACAGAATCAAGTAAATCAAGTAGCCTAAGTATTGCAATAACAGGTTCTGGAGCCATACTGTAGTCCATAGCCAGGTGAACACGCGTGTAGCCTAGTTCATTTATTGTGAGGCGCGTCCTTTGCCACAGAGTCGGCGGCAAGGTGGGGCATTTGAGGGCCGTGCCCCACCTAACAGCCAACCCCCCCACCCCCCCAGCACAGGTCATTATTGGGTGGATGTCATATGAAAAAGCCAAAGGCGTGTTGTTGTCTTTTACCAACTGAAAATAAAATACTAAAAAAACTGCCGTTCCGAATTAGGCTGATTGTCTATTTTGGACTTGTGACCTGCCTGGAAGTTAGGAGGCTAACTCTTTTGGGTGGACAGGGCATTGCCCTGCATGGGTTTGTGTTGATTCTGTTAACCGCATGACACGGCGTCTTTAGAGGCATAGCCTATTCAGACAGTTTGTGATGTTGCAAAGGCATACAACGCATGCTATTAGATAGATAGATAGATACTTTATTGATTGATTTATTTATTTCATAGCACCTTCCAGACATTGGCGCTGGACGTGGACGTGGCTGCTGTGAAGTTGTGATATTCACAACCCAAGCGTAGGCCTATCTGATGCTCGGCTGGAAATCGCCGTTTCTGAAGAGTAGCCAGAGACTGTTGATGAAAAGATCTTTGGAGTAGCCTACCGAATTTTGAAGCCAAACGTGGACGATGTTCATTTGGACTAAACCCTCACTGCTGAAGAAACAGCGATTTCCAACTCTGCACTCACTTGTGAACATCACGAAATCTTAGAACACGCATAATGTCCTCCTTAGATGCTGTGAAATATCTGCATGCACTGCATGCCTTCGCGACATTATTTCTGAATATGCTTAAACACGCGATGTGATGCGGGTGACAGTATCAAAACAAACCCATGCAATGCCCAATTTGCCCAAAAGAGTTGCCTACTTTCAAAAGGGTCACAAGTCATAATTCAGAACGCCGTTTTTTTATATTTTAGTATTTAATTTTCAATTCCTAAAAAACACGCAACCATTGCTTTAGTTTCTGTCTAAGAAATAATACTCTACCTGTACAAATTCATATACAAGCCTTTTTTCATTTCCCATGTAACATCCACAATCCAATAATGAATGAACGTAAAAGTACACGGACCAGATCGTAAATTGCACTTGCATAACACGTATTAATTAGGCTATTTTTATTTAATTGAATTATTAATTACTATATTTAGCCTAGGGTTGGTTAACACAAACACGAAAACAACACTCAAATAACAGACTATTTACAGTAACAAAATAACAGTCGGCTATTCAGTATAACTAGCCTATTTCAGCTCCACTTTATTTCCTGACAACTGTAGGCTATGTTATGACTCACGGTCGCTCCCCAGTGCCACCTGGTGGTTGTTTGGGTACACTGCAGCTTCTTCAGAAAAAAAAAAATTAAATAGTGCGTGACACACACATGACGCTCGTGAGGTTTGTGCGTGCAGCTGGGCCATTTCATGTGACACTGACTGTACAAACAAGAGCCCTAAAACGATGTGAATCTCACTCAAGTAACAACAGACACAGTAATTTCTCAATTCTGTGACTGCTGACTGTACCTTGTTCTGAAGAACCCTCCTTGGGAATTGAATGCTTCAGTTACTGGCTCTCGGTTCTGGTCAGTTTGCCTTTTCAGGTTCCTTGCATCACAACAATAAAAATAAATAAATAGAAAAATACAATGTATGAATACACATAAATAAATATATAGAGAGACGTTCAGATCATTACTGAACCAGTTAAATGTGCGGTTTCCTTCTGTGAATTACAAGCAGGCACAGTTACACCCACAGGAAATTTCTGCGTTTACATGCACTTCAGTGTCCCGGTTATGATCCTGATTTTAAAGTATCCCGGTTTTGTATTTGCACGTGTACATATCCCGATTTCAGAACCCTGAATAAGCCCTTATGCCGGTTTCGAGTATCCCGGTTATGCTAGGTGGAGTACTCCGAAAGAAACCGGGATACTGTGGCATGTACACCTTATGCCGATTTCTTAGACACTTTTTCTTATTCAAACTGAGCAAAAACAGAACTAGCAAACACTGTAAACAGCCCCTATGCGGCGCCTGCAGCACTACCTGATACTTAACTTGTTGTCTTTGTGTTGTGTTGTTAGTTGTCAGAATACACAAACTAACGTTAATGGTTCTATCGGAAATCTGCCAGTCAAAAAGATTTATGGCATTTAATTAAGTAACGGGGTAACAACGAAGAAGTAACAGGGTAAACAATTCTGCAATCAAACGTAGATGCACGCTTGTTGTCCAATTATTGTGCAAAAATCAGGCTACATTTTAGGACAACAAACGTGCATCTACGTGACAATAGCCTACTGATAAGCCTACTTGTTTTTCACTGACATATCGTTACATCCTGAGAACGACTTTCTAGAGGAATTAGGCAACAATGTTGGATAAATTAACGCTAGCTGTACTCTGTGTAAGTAATCCCTTTTTCAAAACATATTTCTAGCAGACGTAGCGTTAGCACAACTTCCAGTGCTTGTGAGGAATAATCTTCCACACACAAAGCAGTCTGTTTTTTTTCTACCGTTACCACTGCAGATTAATACAACAGCCTTAAATGTAAAGGATTTGCCTAAACGTTACTTGTGATGTGACGTATGTCAGCTTTGCTACACAAAGATAATATTGTCATTTTTGTCATGGGAATTACATAAAGGAGAGTGTGGTCAGCATGGAAAGATTTATGTATGTTTGTTTTGATCATAGCACGTCTGTCTAATAGTGTTGCGCGGGACAACCCATAACCCACGGATATCCGGCGGTTACGGGTAGAAGTATTGTGGGTGCGGGTGTGTCCGGGTCGGGTCAAAAAAGTAAAAACGCAATGAATTAGGCATATTGCATTAGAGACTTTCTAAGACTTTTGGAAGGCTCATTGTTATGATTTTCCTCTCCTCTCGATGCTGGCAAGAGCGGTGCTTTGCGTTCCTTCATCCAGCGTTTCGAGTGCACGCTCAGTTCAGCAGGTGGCGTGCTGGAAGCGCGTCGAAATAGGCTAAACCCTTGCCCAGTGGATTCTATTACTTTCCTTCACAGTGCTTCCAAACAGATGCCATAAATAAAGTCGGCCAATATTTTCAATTTGGTAGCTTAGATTGTTGAAATGTCACGGCTTTGTTGGCTTTCTTATGCCATGATAATGTTACAGCTTGGAACAACTTGATTTTTTCATACACACTTGTGTCTTGTAGGCCTACAGGAGAAATGTGTTTCATTTTTGGCAATCCTTTAATAAAAACGACAAATCGATCGTTAGTTTTTTTTGGCGTTGTTTCATGCATAGGCTAATTAATCCTTCATGAAGTTGTTTCATCATCTTAGGCGTAAATCATTGTCATTTGGATACCATACTCCTCTCCACTTAACTGGTAGCTAGGTTCCGCGACAGTAGACACGCTGGCGTTTTTTTTTCCATCAGGTCGGGTCATTTGGGTCATGGTTCGACCATTTTTTTTTGCGGGTCGGGCGGGCGGTTCGGATCTCCTGATGGTTCGGGTTGGGGCGGGTTTTAAAAAAGTCTGACCCGCGCATCACTACTGTCTAAACAGACAGCCGACAGCTAGGGTAATTGTAAAGCACGTTACTGGGGTGCGGTAAAATTGGTTTTAGATTGGATATTCGGCAGACATTCACAAGTCGATTTACAATCATTAACATTTGGAAAATAGGCCTACAGGGCAGTCCGGTTTCTCCGTGTTTCTTACGGTCATGAATTCATGTCATTATTAACACCATTCACACCACTTCTAATTTTAAGCTTTGTGAAGAGGATTCCAGTCTTCCATTCTTAATAACGCTGTAATGAAAAACTTCCTCTAACCTCTAACGTGCCTAGCAGTGTAGTACCATTCACAGCAGTTCATTTTTCTAAATAAAAGTTGTCTTGGTTATTACACTGTAATTCATTCAGGTTTTTTGTAGATACCATCAAATGACTTAAACCATCTTTTTTCTCTTGGAGAGCACATCATATCTTAACTCTTCTTTTATTTAACTATCACTCCATTTGTCAATTCAAGGCAACTTGTAACTTTTCTTTTGTAATAACATGCAAACTAAAAATTTTACAGACAACCTTTAAACTCGATGAAGAACTTATAGATGCGTACTACTTTTCACAGCAGTCCACCTTAATTGTGTAGTTTGGATCACTTTGCAATCTTTAGATTGCAATAATGCGCTAACGAAAAAGATTAGAGATACGCCACTATCTTTATTAAGCATCTATAGTCAAGCAGTACCTTTCACAGCAATTTTCAAAATTAAAGTGGGTCTATATGAAAAAGGCAATAATTCAGCTTTAACGGCAGGTGAAATGAAATAAGTCATGCCAGTTACTCTGTCTGGAAGAGCTCTTCATATCACATTTATATTTTGGTTTCTCTTTTACATCTTTCTTTAGTTTGGGCACTTTGCAGTCTTTGAGTTGTAATTACGAGCCAATGGAAAATAATGCAAACATGATGCAAACTTTATCAAGCACCTATAATCAAGCTGTACCTTTCACAGCCATTCATTTTTAAAAATGAAAGTCTCCTTGGTTATTACATAAGGTGGGTCTATATGAACAAGGCAATAATTCCGCTTTGGAGGCAGGTGCAGTGAAAAGTCTCGTCATTCAGTCCCTCTGGAAGAGCTCTTCATGTCACATTCTTTTATTGATTTATCACATATTTGTGTATTTCGGGTCACTTTGCAATCTTTCAATTGTAATAACACACTAACGATAAATAGTGCAGACGTGCTGCTAACTTTATCAAGCACCTATAGCCATGCAGAACCTTTCACAGCATTTTTCAAAATAAAAGACTTCTTTGTTATTACATATGGTGGGTCCAGGGGCCCTAGGCGAAATATGGGCATGGGGCCCTCAAAAGTAATTCTTGAAACACACACATACACAGAATAAAGGCCACCCTACATGGCACCATTATCTATCCTACCTATCCTGCAAATTGAGGAAAAAAAAGAATGTGCCCCAAAAAACTTCACCATGAAACAAGCTTCAAATTACTCCAGCATTTGCTTACATGGTAAGTATTGATTGCACAGATGAAGCCAGACAGAGGAAAAAAGACAGGGTGAACAAAAGAGACAGAGTAGCCTACTCATTTAACATTTTAACACCTTAACATTTTTACAGTATAAGACTGATGCCAAGGTAAATGTAGCCTACAGGAGAGACAGAAAGAGTGAAAATGAGTGAGACAGTAAAGCAATATGTCAGGATTGCGGCCTCTACGAGGCATAATTGAGACCCAGGCGCAGGTAATTTGCAAGGACGAACGAATTTATTAACAAAACACAGAAACAAACTTACTACAGGAGCGAGGACAGAATCAAGCGAGACACAAGACACCCGACATTCGACAATGATCCAACAAAGACTGATCAAGGACGGGTTTAAATACAGGAGGTGATTAAAGAACAAGACACAGGTGTGACAAGGCGGGGTTAACTCATACAATAATCACAAGACAAGACAGAGTGCAGGTGAGGGGTGGAATTAGGGAACTGATTGAAACAGGAGGGAAGACTGAATCACATGACCACATCAGGAAGAGAACAGGGAGAGACAGACACACGGCAGGAATGACATGAGAACATGACAAAGAAACCAGGAAGTGAAACAGGAAACACAGGCACATGGCAGGGAAGACATCACATGACAAACCAGGAAGTGAACAGGGAAAGACCGACACAAGACAGGATCACATGACCACAGAAACCAGCAGGCACGTGCAGAAGGGGGGGCGGGAGGTGCTTGAGCACCTGCCCCTTTGCCCCTTGATGCCCAAAGTGCCCTTTTGTCAATGTGTATTTATTTATTATTTTTTAGAATTTATTTATTTATTTATTTATTTATTTATTTCAATGTGTGAGAAAGCCTGTCTGTAGCCCTTCAAAAAATATGCCTAACGATAATTTCGATACCCTGGCTACGCTCAATCATGTGATCCGCGTAAACGTGCCCTTACCTGCCCTGAAGCTTGGCGCTGCAGCCCTGAAGACTTGAAGGAGAACACCATAAAGCAACCGCCAAGGACCGGTGAGTAGGTTCAGCAGCGGCATTCATAGAGCGATGTGCACATTGTTTTCTTGTAAGATGACAGACAGTGCCGTGAGAATATTGTGTGAGCTTTGCGAGCGCGCGTGTGCGTGTCTGACACCCAGAATAGGTGGATATGACTTGTGGCTTTGTGCTGCTTTTGCTAACATTCAGGCCCGTGGCTTCTAGGCAACTGGGGCAGTACAGTAAACTGACGTTAACGCTACCTGAAAAAACGTGCTCCAAAAAAAAAAAAAAATTCAACGGGTGTTTTTTGCAATTCTTAGTGTGGTCTGTTGTAATGTCCGTTCATCCGATATCTTGCAGTTTATGTACAGTAGTAGGTTACAGTGTGTAGGTGGTTTAGTTTGAAGCGTGGTTTGTCTTTTGAAGTTATTGAAATAAAGCCAATGCCATCACAATACTTAAAAAAGGCTTTAGGCATACCGAGAAAAAAAGAGTCTACATTTGTTTTCTGATTGATGAAATAAACCGGACTTCATAGAATGTGTTGTACAGAATTGTGTTTAAGCTAATACCAACTCCATTATTAGTTTAACTGCACAAAGGCAAATTGTTTAGTGTTACTGCTGATACTTTCATTTGTGAGCACAAAACCTTAATGCTTCACAATTAGATTAATTAGTTGTTTAAGTAGTAGGCTATGTTTTAATGTAGCTGAAAAAAAAAGTATTTCCAGTAGCTATCAGTTGTCTTTGCATCTTGTCATGATCACAAAATCGTTTAATCAGCTATCTCTCTCATGCTCTTTTTAGTTGCTACACTCTCAGATCAGTGCCTACCTCCAGCAATATCATCAACAGCAGCCTTCCCTCCATCCTCCTCAACAAAATCTTTTCAATGTACCCCATCAGGTAAAACTAGGACTAAGACTACGCTTGCTTTTGTTAGATTTTGGTGTATTTTCTGTTGTATTACTATACCGAGTCTTAGAGTGTTTACTATTTCATGTTCAAGCTATTTACCATATGTGTAGTTATTTACTCACACTTCTGATCCTCTGTCCCCCTCTCGAGATGACTTGTTTTACTACTAGTTTATCCACTTGATCCCTAGGCCTCATTATTAATGGCTCTAGGCCTTCAAGGTCACTTACGTGGCATGCTCGCCACATTGGTCTGGTTATCTTTGTTGGGTATAAATCGTCCTGACTTCATTCAGATTTTCTTCAGACTTATACAGATTTTCCTCAGACTTCACTTGGACCTTTTTCAGACTTCTACGGACATTCGTAGACTTCATTTTGACATTCTTTTTGACTTCTCTCAAGTATGCTTTATACCTTTGTTAAACTCGTTTCAGACTCGACTTAGACCACTCTTTTTAGCCTATGGCTCATGTTCTCTTAGGGAGACCTCCTTGATGGTCTTTTATTATTTCTCATTATTCTTTTTGTAACTCTTATTTATGCTGTATATAATAAATGTAAGTGCAATTGATTTTTGGCATCTGTGGCTGTTTTTGCGAAACCCCACAAGAATGACACAACGCAGACAAACAGATAGTTTGTAACCATCTGTACACACAGCTAGAAGATTCTTTATTAGACGCAAAATCTTCTTTAGAATCTTTCACTTTGCACCGCAAAGATGTCAGATGTGGACAATGCCTGTACAACAAAGTATTGTACAAAGTTGTATTGTAGCACTATAATTACATCTACTTGTACTACTCAACCACTATTACCCCCATCATCTTGTGCCAATGGGCTGTACCAGGCATGTTAACGGGTCAGGGGTCAAAAAGGTGAGAAGCGGGGTGGGGGGGTGGTCCACAATGTTGGACGGACGGAATATATTGAGCTCTGTTAACACACACTAAGTAGATATTAACATTATTACACTATAACACTATTTCGTGTTTGGTTAGTAGTGTTATCAGTAAAATTTTGGTCATGATTTTTGACTTTAATAGTATTACTGTCTTCATCAACAATGACTATTTTGCATTTGCTTTTATGTTGTTGTCGGTTTTATTTGCTTTTATGTTGTCACTCTTAATTTACATTAGTTTTGTGGTGTCATGGAAGTGACCAACACTACAGTTTTGACCAATCACTGTTTCTCACATTGGGGTAAACCACTGGAATACCAGATATCATTTCACACTGCTCTAATTTAGAGCCCAAACTGTAAACCACTCCCTTTACTGTGTTCACATCAGAAGTTAATAAACCTGTAAAACAGACAGAAGTAAATTGACTTTTAAATGGTGACAAGCAACAAAGGCAAGAGCAGAGCAGAGAATAAAAACACTATTGACAAAGCAACTTTATACTACAGCTTAGTTGCTTATGGTCTAAAGACCAGACAAGGCTTTCCTGTCACCACTGTGGTCTCCCACGCTGAAAAAACTTGCGCCAGTCAATGGATGAAGGCAGAAGTGTACAACGCGAGACGCGTTCGCCATTTTTAAATGGCTCGAAATCATTATATTTTATGAATCAATTAATAACATTACTGCCGACCAGTGTTTCTGTTACGTAGGCCTATCGTTAAAAACAAGCTAACATTATTAACAATATCGAGCAAACAGGTGCTAATCATTCTCACCGGAGCTTATGGTGTTCAAGGCAAGTTGTAGCGAACAGTTATAAACCCATGTCAAGATAGGTCATCAGAAAAAAAAACACAACGTAGGCTTTCTAGCTCTGAAAAAACGCCCAAATCGAGTGTGTTCTGTTTTTGAAAACCATCCGACGTGAACAAAGATTTTCTCTATACAGCGTCATTGAGTTCATCTTGCAATCAGTTAACGGCGTGTTCAAAC
>JAGFZM010002108.1:59417-75787 GCA_017657215.1 Limnothrissa miodon | reverse complement strand
TTTATTGGCTATACATTGTATTTATTTATTTAACCACCTGCAACAAGGAATATTCTTTAGCCTTCACTCCATTATCTCCATAGTCTTTTCTTGTACAAAATGCACATAGACTACAGCCTATAGTTTTTTCCCATGGGTACCCTTATTAATCCGTGTTTGTCTTGTGTAACTGTGTTTACTGTCTGTCTCAGCTGTTTTGCTGAGTGAATTTCCCTGATGTGGGATAAATAAAGTTTATCTTATATTATCTTGATATGGTAGCCTATGTTGTGATTCCATGTTGCATTCTTCATGAATATGGGTTGCGACAGTCCAGACCGTTATTTTGTAAGGTATGTTGCTGTATGGTGTTTCAAATGTGCCCTTTTTTAAGTTTGAGCACCTGCCCCTCCAAAGGCCTCTGCACGGCCCTGGAAACCAGAAATTATAACAGGAAGCACATGACTCAAAGACATCAGGAACTGAAACAGGAGGGAAAACAAGACCACATGACAAAACCAAAACACAAAACACCCAAAACCCTGACACAATAAGCCACGAGAGGCCGAAGCGGAGTGCTGTTAAACCCCTCAGCTGTTCTAAAACCAGCGCCTACTTTACGCACGGACTCGAGTGGCCTATTGATTATCTAAAACCGTTTAAGTAAATTGTTTATAAGATGTATTTGCATAACTAGGGCCCTATGATTTCCGCGATGCGGTAAACGCGGACAGAATCACGGAATCTAGTTATAAAAACGCAATTTACTGATAAACACGGAATCGAACTGAATTATTTGTATCTTGTCCACTAGAACTGTTAAATTGTTATGCTTATATTTTTTATTGCCCATTTTACATATGTTCATATTTATTGCTGTAGACTTTTAATCTTGCACTGTTGCACTACTGGACTCATTTGCACTACTACCTTGACACACCCCATACTGGACCACAGTACATTCATGCTCATCTCTACCGTTAGTATTTGTATTCTATTGTTCCTTTTAGTAATGTTGATCTAGTCATGTTGTTTTGTTGATCTGCTTCTTATCCTGTGTAGGCCTACACTGTAGTATATGTTGTGTGTATTTTTTAAGCTGCTGGGACCTTGAATTTCCCCTTGGGGATCAATAAAGTATCTATCTATCGCTCTATCTATCTATCTATTTCCGCGTTCACAAAATAAATGCGATCGCCCACTTACAAGATAAACACGGGTTCTGCCCGTTGCCACGGTTTCTCCTCCACCACGCAAACATTTTCCTCAGAGATCGAGGCTGTTAGAGCAGGCTCAGGCTTCATCAGAAACGAACTTATCTTAGGCAGTGTAACTGTATTTTTCCTTCTCTGCACGTTTTTTCCTCTTAGTAGGTCTACAACCGCTGTCATAACTTCGTTGCATCTTGACTTGTTCACTGTCAGTTTTGAATTCTCTAAATTCGCGCTCCCGCACAGATTCTAGTCAACGCGTCATGAACTAGCCCAATGTAGAGCAACCAAGGGGTGTGTGTGTGTTAGGAAACATACTGTATAGACATTAATTCGATATTCTGATGCTATTTTGGTGTGTTTTTCAATTTATATAGCTGGCTAATTAACATCAGTGACAAATTAAAATTACATATATTGTTTGGTGTTCACCTAAATGGCAGGGCTGACTGTTGGGGGCCCCCTAAACTTTGGGGGCCCTAGGCGACTGCCTTGGTTCGCTTAATGGTAAGTCCGCCCCTGGGTGGGTCTATATGAACACGGTTAACTTCACATGACCATTACATTTTGCACCATGTTTAAGTACTGTTGGTACATGTTTAAGTAATGTTGGTATTAACAAACACTGTTAATGTCTTGATTCTCAAGAGCAAGAGAGACTAACATACTAAGAATTTGATTAGCAAGTAAGTAACGCCTCCTACTTGAAACACACACACTTCATCAACTTTCATCAAGTGATGTCACATCTGAGAGACCCGCACAGGTTTTTGCTTTGGCTGTTTTAATGGGAGTCATGCCCCAGGAGCTCCAGTTCCTCTGCCTCTCACTTAATTCACCTATTCACCAAAGGATTACTGAAGGCAGTGCAATATCTAAATTTACCCTTACATTTAAAACACTACTGTTTATTGTCAATATGATAATTAAAACATAGCTGAATTATTGCCTTCATATCAACCCAATGTAATAACCAAAAAAACTTTTATGTTGAAAAATGAAATGCTGTGAAAGGTTCTGCATGGCTATAGGTGCTTGATAAAGTTAGCAGCACATCTGCACAATTTATCAGTAGTATGTTATTACAATTGAAAGATTGCCAAGAAGCCCAAGAAGTGACCCAAAATACACAAATATGTAATAGATAAACCAATAAAAGAATGTGACATGAACAGCCCTTCCAGAGGGACTATGGTGTGACTTATTTCACTGCACCTGCCTCTAAAGCTGAATTATTGCCTTGTTCATATAGACCTACCATATGTAATAAACAAGAAGACCTTTATTTTGGAAAAAAAAAAAAAAAAGTTAGCGGCATGTCTGCACCATTTTCCGCTGGCTCATAATTACAATTGAAAGATTGCAAAGTGCCCAAACTACAAAATTATGTAATAAATAAAAAAAAAAAAAAAAAAAATGAGACATGAGAAGAGTTCTTCAAGAGAGACTGAAAGGCTTGACTTTTCTTGTCTGTACTTTCCTCTAAAGCTGAATTATTGCCTTATTCATATAGGCCCACTATGTGTAATAACCAAGAAGACTTTTATTTTAAAAATGAACTGCTGTGAAAGGTACTGCTTGACTATAGGTGCGTAATAAAGATACTGGTGTGTTTCTAAACTTTTCAAAAGATTGCAAAGTGATCCAAACTACACAATTAAGGTGGACTTGTATTTGAAAATGAACTGCTGTGAAAAGTAGAATGCATCTATAAGTTCTTTATTGAGTTTAAAGTTTGTCTCTGATGTTTTTAGTTTGCATGTTATTACAAAAGACAAGTTGCAAGTTGCCTTAAATTGACAAATGGAGTGATAGTTAAATAAAAGAAGAGTTAAGATATG
Source organism: Limnothrissa miodon (assembly GCA_017657215.1). Classification (NCBI taxonomy): domain Eukaryota; kingdom Metazoa; phylum Chordata; class Actinopteri; order Clupeiformes; family Clupeidae; genus Limnothrissa; species Limnothrissa miodon. Next base: position 72,756 of record JAGFZM010002108.1, on the reverse strand, counting down.
ATGTGCTCTCCAAGAGAAAAAAAATGGTTTAAGTCATTTGATAGTATCTACAAAAAACCTGGATGAATTACAATGTAATAACCAAGACAACTTTTATTTAGAAAAATGAACTGCTGTGGCACGCTTTCAGCAGGTCTGTAATGTTTTCGTTATAGCGTTATTAAGAATGGAAGACTGGAATATCCACTTCACAAAGCTTAAAGTTAGAAGTGGTGTAAATTGTGTTAATAATGACGTGAATTAATGACATTATTAGGGTGAGAAACGCAGAGAAACCAGTCTGCCATCTGGCAAATCTGAATGTTTATAAACCGATTTATGAATGTCTGCCGAATATCCAATCTAAAACCAAATTTACCGCACCCGTTACTGGGTGTGGTTGTCTGTGTGTGTGTGTGTGTGTGTGTGTGTGTGTGTGTGTGTGTGTGTGTGTGTGTGTCGCGGCTGGTGGCAGCAGAGGCAGCAGCAGTAGTAGTGGTGGTGGAGTCGGAAAAGGACTTTGATATCCAACATGTGGTTGGCAAGAAGCCTACTTACTAGTGATGCGCGGGTCAGGCTTTTTTAAAACCCGCCCCAACCCGACCCATCAGGGGATCCGAACTGCCCCGCCCGACCCGCCAAAAAAATGGTCGAACCGTGACCCAAATCCGACCCGACCCGATGAAAAAACAAAAAAAAAAACGCCAGTGTGTCTACTGTCGCGGAACCTAGCTACCAGTTAAGCGGAGAGGACTAATTTGGAACAATGGTATCCAAATGACAATGATTTGCGCCTTAAAGATGATGACACAACTTCATGAAGGATTAATTTGTCTATGCATGAAACAACGTGAAACATGTCGTTTTTATTAAAGGATTGCCAAAAATGAAACACACTTTTCCTGTAGGCCTACAAGACACAAGTTGTTCCAAGCTGTAACATAATCATGGCATACCAAAGACAACACAAGTTGTTCCAAGCTGTAGCATTATCATGGCATAACAAAGCCAACAAAGCCGTGACATTTCAACAATCTAAGCTACCAAATTTAAAATATTGGCCGACTTTATTTATGACATCTGTTTGGAAGCACTGTGAAGGAAAGTAATAGAATCCACTGGGCCAGGGTTTAGCCTATTTCGACGCGCTTCCAGCACGCCACCTGCTGAACTGAACGCGCGCTAGCTCGAAGCGCTGGATGCAGGAACGTAAAGCACCGCTCTTGCCAGCATTGAGAGGCGAGGGAAATCATGACAATGAGCCTTCCAAAAGCCGTAGAAAGTGTCTAATGCAATATGCCTAATTCATTGCGTTTTTACTTTTTTGGACCCGACCCGGACCCACCCGAACCGACAATACTTCTACCCGTAACCGCCCGACCCGCGGGTTTACCCGCGCATCACTACTACTTACCCAGCCCTGTAGGTGCAGCTGTGCTTTCTATTGCTATAACCCAGGGGTCATACATGTTTGTATTCTGGCCAAGCAGTTAGGCAAACATATAATAACATAGAACTTCACTCTTCCGTGAAGTTGTGGTAGGTTTTACACAGATTGAACGTAACGTTAGCCATTCAAGACATAGCAGCACATCCAAATCAGTTGTATGCCTGGAGTTTTAATCTTGTGTATGCTTGCTTTTCGATTTAAGAGGCCTGTGTTAAAATACCAGGTCACTCCACTGTCGACAGTTTCATCAAATCTTTGCAGACACTCAGCATGTAGCTTACTCCAGTTGCTAACGTTAAATAACGTTACTGTACTCGTCATAGATAAGGGAAAGAATTTAGAGCTTCCGCACAGACCAGATGTACTGTTGTCTTCTGTCTACAGTTGTATTCTTCATGTAAATGTTCTCTGTGTAACATGAAGTGTAAAATAAAAAAGTAGCCATATTAGGTAAACAAAATTAACTACGTATTATGGAAGAGAACAGGAAGTCTGTTTACTCACCAAGCATGAAAGTGCATCTGGGGCCTGTACTACGAAGCGGGGTTACTGGCTTATCCGTGTAAGTTCGAGAGTAACTTGATGACGTGTGGCATAACTTCCCGGCTAACCCATACTACGAAAGGTGGACCGAGCAGTTTTAGTTCTTGATTAACCCGAGGTTTTCGCTAACCACACCCCATAAGTACCACCCCTCCGCCAACATTTTCGCCTAAGCCAATTAATGGCAACAGTAGGATGATCTGTTTGACATTGGCGCTCGCGTTGTGAGGTGCTCTCTTCGCAGGAGCATGAAGGCAATTATGTCAATCGCGAATCTTTTTCACAGCATCAGTGTGCAGGTGTTGGGTATGAGGTGTATTTTGATATATTATATACTAGCCCATAACCCACATAAAGTATTAATTTGCATTTTGTTTGGGAGATTATTCTGAAAATGATAGCCTATAAATAGGCTTACTAATTTCACATTTGTTCTCTAATCCTTTAACATGTTTTAAACGTCTTTCTGTCCAACCACATGGGGTGACCTTGTTAATTTACAGGGGAAATATTTTGCCTCAACCTTCATGCAAAAGTTTACAAGTTTTAATGACCAAATAGCCTTAAATTCTTAGATGACATGTGATCAGGCAAGTCTGGATGCAAGATGACCAGGCTCAGTCCAAGACTCGCGCATCTTTATCCAATCCTCAAGATTTGAAGAAGGCAATCACAGCGTCTTGGATTTTTTGGGGGACAACCGACATATGACATTTCTTAATTTCATCACAGGGCGTTTTAATATCGATTGATATGGCACTTCTGTAGCCTATTGTGTTACATTTTAGGCGATTTTAAGAATTATTTACATTACAAGCATTCAGCAAAAATGATTTCAAGCATTCTGCAAACTAATAATATCCCGTAGCCTAAGAAACATGTGGCAATAATGTTTCACTTGCTACACATTTACGATCGGCAATGCGTTGCCAAAAAGCCTGTCTTTCATTGTTCGCGGCTTTAATTTCCCCTGAAGAGTACATTTGAACTCTTTGCAGCTTGTCTTGATTATTGTGTATTTCCCATCAGTGAAATAAGGTGATCGCGCCAGCGTTGACAAGGTTTACTTGCGCTGAAATCCGCCCCTTTTATGTGAACGCGCACAAACTCCAGTTAGGGCAACGCCGGTTCAACAAATCAACCTCATAACCAGCGTCGTAGTACCGATTAACACCAATCAGGATAACCAGAGTTTGTCAACCCCGGTTTAACAAGGTAACCCTGGGTTACTTCTGGGTTGGTTAAACTCCCTTCGTAGTACAGGCCCCTGGTCGCTGAACTCAAAACTACCAAGATAGACTAATCCATCTGCTTCAAAGTAAAAGTCCTATGCAAGGCAGCCTTAATGTTATCAATCATGTATGAAGTGACCTGCCATTGTAAACATACATGTGTCATCTGTTAACTTTGCTTTAGATTATTAGAATGTATAGAATGGAGTATTATTTTATTTATTTAATGAATTTATTTCATTTGTTAGTCACAGCTGGATTTTGAATAATTCTACATTGAGGATAAGGAGCACAGAATCCATGGATGAAGGGTCCAAGTCCTCTGCCATCATATTTTGGCCAGAGAAAGATATCTTGGGGAAAGGATACTGTATACTGTAATTTGAAAATGCTTCACTACAATCTTCTAAGAATCATCTAAGAATGCTGGGATTTGAAAAATTAAAAAAAAAAAAAAAAAAAAAAAAATTATCAGTTTCAGACATAGGACTCAAGGTTGGGTTCACTGTACTGTAATCACAGCAGTTAGACACACTAGATACAGTAGGGTCTGACATATTTGTGTTTCTGTCTGTGGTAAACTGACAAGAAATATGTCATGATATTCAAGGTACTATCCCATTTATAGACACAACAGACCAAAAAAGCAAATTCATGGTATCATAGTGGCAGGGTAGCAATTACTGATAGTGAGGAAAAACTGTTGTAGCTGTTGTTTAGCCATTTGGGGGAGCCAACACACCACAAATAGAGATGTGCTGGAACAGCCCTTCTTCCTTCCTTCCTTCCTTCCTTCCATTCATTCATTTCCCAAAACAAAACACTCCCCCTCTCTTTCTGGACACAGGACAGAGGAATGAGGCCATACCTGGACAGCCTGGCATGACTCCACTCCTACTGCAGTTATTATGTAGAGGGGGTATCTTTCTGGAAATGGCATGTTCTCTGCTCAACCCCACCCCTGTTCACTCCTGTCTCCTGTGTGCTTTTAGTGCTAATGGAGCTTGGGGTAGACCTGAGTGGCCGACTCTGGCTTTCACATGCTCCAATGTGCCCAGGCAGTGTGCCCTCATGTGGAGAGAGTCGGCGTGGTAGTGACTGTAAGATCAGAGCGAGACGGGCCTACATCCATTACTGTTTTACAATGAAAGAAAGACCCTTCTTTTTATAGAATAATTTGCCCCAAATACAATAAATGGCACATACATAGATGGGGAAGTCAAGAAAGTCACATAGTGGAACACAGAGATAGTAGATATACAGTATTCAAAGCTGTGAAAAAATATGAGAATAATAGGGGATGTTTACACCAACATTGACATATCAACAAATAAATAAATGTCAATCACAACTATAATGACAGCATATGTGGGGTATGGCGCCATATGTTTTCCTTTTGTACCCATTACTAGTGTGGGCCTCTCTGCTGCCATTACTGATTAAGTGTACTTCCCTCCTGAGAGCCATGACGCCCTGGGTCATTCTGATCCAGTAGCTGGGTTGGGCATGGATCGTGACTACTCTTATCTTTCTTTACTTTTGTAGTTTTTGTTTTGGTTCTTCATGCATCTCTTCAAAGACGCTTAGATCATGGATGATTCGTGTCACTCTGTATCTTGCCTCTCTCCCGTTGTGTACAATGGAATAAATCTACTCCTTGACATCTGAACCTACAAATTACTGTCACAGCCAATTAGAAACCAGGGAGTTGCACGCATAATTTCCTTCACACGACGACAGACCTGAGTAATTGTTGATCAGTGTGGACGGAAATATTGTTACAGTTAAGTTATAAGTAACTTAAATCTAAGGAATAGCAGTTACTAAATGCAATGTTATGTGAATGGAGAAATGTGGTAAGGCTTTATGAGAGAGGAGGTGGGTGGATTTCTAAATGCAATTATTCCTTCCGAACAGAAGGAACAGATAAATGGGCAGACTGAAATTTTGTCTGGAGGTATCAAGAAACTCAAAAGAGCAGGAGCTGTTGAACAAAGGGTAAGAAACTGCAAAAGTTGTTTTGCACTGTGTAGGTTGCAACAGGGCACATACAGTTCTGACCAGAGAGGACAGCCTTGCGTCATTTCATTTTGAGAATTCATGGTTGTTCATGTTACTCATGCATTTTAATGGCATTGAAATATCTGTAGTTTCACTTTGACACCACCAGCTCTCTGACTGTATCTGGCTTGTACTGTCATTTTGTTTAGCCCTCACTTCAGATGCTCTAGCCATTAGGATCCTCTCTGTCTCTCAAATTGATTGATTTATTTTTAAAATATGAAAAAAAAAAAATGATTTGCTTTACATATGCTAAATAAATAGTCTTGAGTATTCTGTAGTTTAGGTCCAGATACAGACATACTTTTATAGTGGGACAGTTTAATGATGATTTTGTTGTGTGGCTGAGCTCACAGCAGGAAGATAATTCGTAACAAGAGTATGAAAATGTGTTGCAGATTTTGTGTTTATGTTCACAAACTACCCTACGCTGGATGTGTGAATGGCCTGTTTGTCTTTGTAAGCTATGTGTGTGTGTGTGTGTTTATATTTGTGAGTGCTTGTGTGTGTGTTTGTTTCAATTGTATTTATCAGATCCTGTTTTAGTGTCTTTGAGTGTGTGGTTGTGTGCTTGTTTGTGAGTGTGTGTATTTGTGTGAATGAACTGCTTTTCTGTATAAACTTCTTGTGTGTGCATGTGTATTTGTATATACAGTGTGTATGTGTGAGTGTGTTTGAGTGTGTGCATGTAAGTGTAAGTTTTTGTATGTGTGTGTGTGTGAGTGTGTTTCAGTAGTAATTACAGGCACTCTCTGCAGTGCATCAGGATGGCAGGCCTGCAGAGAAGCTGCCTCGGCTGTGAAACCCTGTCCTGCCGTGACCGATGTGTACACACACACACACACACACACACACACACTCTGTACCCACATTCCCCCAGCTGATTTCACACTCCTGCCCCCTCACGTCCATTCACTGCCCACCTCTCACCCAACCGTGTCTGTATTTCCACAACTGCCATTGCACACACACACACACACACACACACACACACACACTTTCTCTCTCTCTCTGTCTCCCCCTTCCTCTTCACTTTCCTGCTCCTGCCCACCGCATCCCACCTCAATACAGTCCACCCCCAGATTCTCATTCAGTCTCTCTCTCTCTCTCTCTCTGTTCTTCATGCAGCCTTTTCTTTCCTGGAAAATTAGGCCCTGATCACACTGTAGGGCCATCAGGTTTTCTCCACGGCTTTCTCATCGCCCTTCAACTCTCTCCACTACCCCTCTAGTCCACCCCTTCATGTATGAACATAGGGCTCCTTACACTTACGTGCACACACTCAAACACACTCACACACACACACACTGCATATACAAATACACATGCACACACAAGAAGTTTAGGGCCATCAGGTTTTCTCCACTGCTTCCTCATTGCCCTTCCACCCTCTCCACTACCCCTTCATGTATGAACATAGGGCTCCTTTGGGTGTCCCCAGCGCCTGCCTCCAACTTAACTACTCTTCCCACGTGCGCCATTTCACTCTTGGGGTTGAAGTGCGTAGGCCCTGCTTCTCCTCTCTGCAGGGCAAGCACTTGCTGGTCCAGTTGTTTGCTTGCTCGGTCGTTTGCTCACTCGCTCACTCAATCCTTCACTTGTCCAGTGACTTACTCCCTTACCCCCATGCAGCACTTCCCCTGTCAGTCTGCCTCCTTGCTTTCCCTCTCTCGCCCTCTCTCTCTCCATCTCCCTCCCCCCTTTTCCTGCCTCTCCTGCCTCTCCCCCATCCTGTTTTCCTGTAATGTCATGGCCCACTGCTGAGCGCTACAGAGTTGATGGAGGGAAGAAATGGAGGATTGAGCAAGGCGAGGAAAACTCACAAGACTGAGTATGTGTGTGTGTGTGCATTTCTATATAACAGATGTCTGTGTGAGTGTGTGTGAGAGAGTGTGTGATTGTTATTGATCAAAATGATGGTGTGTGTGTAGTAGGAATAGCACAGAGCGTGAGGGTGCCCATGTGTAATTTTGTGTGTGTCTGTATGTGTGTCACGGTGTATGATTGTGTTGGTGAGTTGGTGAGTGTTAGTGTAGCTGGTGGTTGTGAGGTTAGCACGCGTCTGCTTGTGAGTCCATCTTATGTGTTTGTGGATGAAACAGTAAGAGAGATACGCTTATTTTGCCTGTGGCAGAGACGTTGGTGTAAAGTGGTTCGGCCCGGTGAAAACACAGCAGGCATTCAGGCGTGCACACACACACACACACACGCACACACTCAAAATAAACGCTTGGGGGCTTCTTGTGTCTGGTGTAACAGACTCCCCTGGCTCAGTTAGAGTTCAGTGAGATCCCAGAGGAAGCGGCCCTGAATCCACCAAACACTGAGCCCCAACACTGTGCGTTATGTCTGGCAGCGGGGTGGACGCCTGGTGCCACTGAAAAACAGAAGCGCAGATACTGCCGTGCTGTCACTGGCTGTGTTACAGATAATTCCCCGCTCATCCAGACAACCCGACACGCAGCTGCAATGCTCAAAGCCAGTGCCATTATTCGAGTGTCTCACCTCGAAAAGACTAAAAGATTAAGTGTGTCTGTGTGTGTGTCTGTATGTCTAAAGTACTTTTACTTCAATGCAAGCTCAATAAACAGACCCAATATTCAATTTTAAAAAAGTCAGACAGGAACAATTCTGATATGGGGGAAGATATCCAGACTACACCATTTAATCATATTGAGAATTCCAGCGGTAATACAGATAATTGAATAAAGACAAAATTCTAGTTTGCTGAGAGCTTCTGTTTGCGTTTGGCCAATAAAAAAGACATGGGAACTCTGTGTGTGTGGGAACTGTGTGTGTGTGTGTGTGTGTGTGTGCGCGCTCAGGACCCAGTTGGCCTGACATGTGATGATCTTGAGAGGAATAGGCAATTGGATGATCTCGTCCAGGTTATTAGTTAGGCTCTGCTAGACCATGTAATAGTCTCAGGGTGCAACAGGAAACCATTCTTCCACGTATGGACTCAGCCTGTCTGACACAGAGATATGCAAGATACAACCCTCATTCCTGTACACACACACACTCCCCCCCCCCCTCCCAAATATACTCTCATTTTTCGACAAGCACACGTACTCTCTCTCTCACTCTCTCTCACACACACACATTCACACCCACAAATGCTTACACATACACACTCATGCGCAAGTCTATTTACAGGTGTGTACTGCACTGTATGTGTGCGTGTGTCTGTGTGTGGGTGTCAGCACTGGTGAAACGAGGTCCGCAGTATGTTTGCATATTTGCTGAATGTGCTCTTCCAGCTCCCGAAATTGAAAAAAAGGCCTTACATTTCCCTCCCTCCCCCCTTTCTCTCCACTCTCTGCATCATTGGAGCCCTTTGCCAGCCTGATGAGTTGTGTCTAATGACTTGGGTGGGGGTTACCTGAAGAGCCTGACGCTGCTGTGGCCTAAGGGTTGGGTGGGAAAGAAGGGGTGGGGGTCGCAGTGGTCATCAGACATAAGGAGGAGTCAATTAGTCCAGTGTGAGAAGCGCAAGACGAGGAGACGTGAGTCACATGTGGCGGAGAGGAGTGGGGCGGACGAAAGGGCCACCATTTTAATCAAGAGCGATAATGACAGAAAATTGCTGCTACTCCATCCATCCCCAGATACTGCTGTTTGAGTAAAAATAGCCCGATTAAGTTTTATTAAGGAGGGCGCAGAGCTTTCAAGCTCTGCCATCAGGCCGTGTGCCGCGTTCGTTAGCATTGTTTGCCTCGCCGTCGCCGTGGAGATTCTCCTTTTGTCCTTCAGCGGAGATAAGGAGGCGCGCTCGAGCACCTGAGGACCTGCTCCAGGGGACGCAAATGTGCAGGGAGCCTCGGGCACCCGCCGGGCTCTTCCTGATGGCACTAGACACGGGTGGGTGCGTGATGTGCTTGAGTCGGATGCTTGGCCTGTAGTGCTTTCCAGGATGCCTCTTTTTTTTGCCACTGGCTGACACTCAAGTAACTCAAGTGCTACTGGAGTTACTTTTGCACTTCTTGGAGGAGGAGTTTTCAAAAGCAGTGAAGCTAGTCTGACCATGTCACCCAGGTCTGAGTGTTCATCTGATTTATTATTGTGTCCTGGTGTGAGAACTTCTCAGTTAAACATGGGGCCAAGCCCAGAGTCAGGTCAGTAAGTCAGAGCTATTGCTACAGTAAGCTAATTTTACGAATTGTGTGTATTAGACATTGTGTTATTCACTGTGTTGCCAAATGGCAGATGTCTATTTTTAATTGCTAATGTTAATATACATTTTTATATCCTTATTCCTTTATTGCATTTATAATGTACTCCTTAGTATTTTTTGTTTTATTGCATTTTTTTCTGTGTTCATTTTGCAGTTGAACAGGAGGGGAAATTGTAATTTCACTGCAGCAGGTTGGTATTAGGTGTCACTTAAGACAACACATACACTCTCTTTGACACACACACACACACACGCGGTCATACTCACACCCTTACCCACAAATCGACAAGCGCATCCTGTGAGAATGCTTTGACAGCCTCCATAAAAACGGGCATTGTTTAAAGACTGCAAATACAACAAATGAATCAATAAACAAAGCCCTAGTCAGTGTGTTTTATGTGGCATCTGCTTTCCATTTGTTTGCTCGGCACAAAGGCCTGGCGGCGTGCCGCGGCACCACGGCCAAACACCCCGGGCATCCGCTGGCGATCCGCATCCGCATCGGGCTTCATTTAACTCAAGCCTCCACTCCCCTGCTGTCTCTCACCCACTGCGCTCCGTCCGTCTGTCAAATTTAAAAAAGAGCGAGAGAAAGGGAGAGAAATTGGGGAGGGGGTGAGATGGGGGGATGGATTAGATATAGAAATGGTGAGAAAGAGAGAGACAGAATGAAGCGGGGGAAAGGTGGGAGAGAGGGAGCGTGAGAGGAGAGGAGCCGAGCCGAGAAATAGGGTGTCTGTATAATTTTTCCCTCACTGAGGAGACGCACGGTAGAGGGAGCTCACGTGCCATCCATGTCTGACCTTCCCTTGTTCCTTCCCCACACCTCCATACGTCTCCCTACCTCCCACAATCTGCTCCACTGCAAGCACACCCCATTCCCCACAACACCCCGAAATCTTCGTTCTTTGCCTGTCCTCTTCTTCCCTCCTCTTTCCTCAACTCCTTTTTCCTTTCACTCACTCACCTCCCTCTCTTCTTTCCCGGGCTCGTCTCTCTCCTCCTATCCTGCTCATTTGCAGCAGTCCGCAGTACCTCTGGGATCTCATTAAGCCACTAACTTCAAATAAATAAAACAAACTGCAGAGACAAAATGAGAGATCTATAAAAAATGTGCATGAGAGAAAGAGAGAGAGAGAAAAAGAGAGAGAGAGAAGGCTAGAGAGAAGCGTGCGTAATGAGCTTTCCATTTCTCTCAATCCTGGCTCCTCTCTCCCGTTCACCCCTTCCACTCTTCTTCCCTCTTTGTCTCGCTGCCTTTGCTTCTGTCAATTCAATTAATTTCAAACAGGCTTTATTGGCATGACAGAGGCATTATGGCATTTGCCAACGCTTTTAGAAAACACACACACTGAGACACACACACACACACACACAAAAAAAAAACGGAGTATTATTTCAGGCCCCTGGTGTCCGTTGTTCACACACTGGCATGTTATCTCCTAGTGCGTAAGCACTGTAGCCAGCTCACATGCAAAAACACACAGACACAGACACCCACACACACAGACACACACCACCACACGACTACTACCATCCACTACTTCCCCCTCTCACATGTGTTTCCCCCCCTTTAAGTCCTTTCTGCCTTCTCTGTCCATCTGTACATGGATGCTTTCTCTCTACCTCTCTCTCTCTCTCTCTCTTTGTCTGTTCATTTCGTTCATTTCATTTCACGTCTGGTAAGTCTGCCAGTGCTCCCTCAAACCTTCTCCTGTCAGTGCCAGGCCCTTAGAATCATCCTAAAGCTGCCCCCTCCCTCCCTCCCTCCCTGTTGCTGCCCCTGCAAACACACACACACACACACACACATACAGCACAGTGCACATACTTTTCGCTGCCAGTCCATTGGGTACTGTATGTAGAGCGTCTGACCTTGTCCTCTTTGGCTTGGGTATGAGGATGAATTTAATTGGGCTTGGAGGAAAAGAGACGAAGGCTGATCAGTGTCTGACTTAATATGCTGGTGTATGTGATGCTGACCCCACCTTCAGAGCTGCACGTCAGCCTGATCCTGGGAAAACAACAGCAAAGGTCAAAGGTCAAAGAGTTGGCACACTCAAGCGTGGAACGGAGGTGGGGTGGGGGCTGATTATTTCAACCGATCAAGGCTCTGTGAGGCACATCCCCGACCGCAGAGACTTGTGTACGCCGATCTGCTGACCGCTTTGGAGATCTTGAAGAAGTGGGATGCAGGGAAGGGAGAGAGAGAGAGAGAAAGAGAGAGAGCAAAACATGGGAAAATGGGAGAAAAGGAATGTCAAGCAAAAGGGAGTGTGAGAGGAAAAAAAAGAAGCAGAATGGCAGAATAAAAGAAATCTTGATTTTGTCTGAGAGAGTATTGATTTTTCCCTCTGGGTTGCCCATGTGCGCCCAGTCTGTTATTAGTTTAGAGACAAAAAAAATGTCTAGAGTAGCTGAAGAGTTTGGAGGGGGCCGTGGTGGGGGGGGGGGGGGGGGGGTTGTAGGAGGTGGGGGAGTGAGATGAGGGCTAGAGAAAAAGAGGAAGAGTGAAAGAGAAAGAGGAGAACAAGGAAGAGATGGATAGATGGAAGGAGCAAAAAGCATGAGGAGAAAGAAAGTGGTAGAGGGAGAGTTGGAGAGATGAAAAGTGAGGATGAGAGAGAGAAAGTGAGAGATGTAGGGCCGGGGTGGGGGGTGGGGGTGGGGGCATCCGATTGGCTGGCTGGTTGGCTGGGTGGATGAATGCCTGGTGTGGTGGACCAGTGAGGTGTGCAGTGGGGTGTCTCTGTGCGCTGGTGTGCACACGGCTGGCTGGAGATGGCGGGATTAGCGGGAGATTAAAGTGGTGATTACACAATGTCTTCGCTCTAATGATCCGCACTGTTTGTTCATCTTATCGTGGCCGCTGCACTCGATCCCGGATGCACTGGCTGATAGCAGATAACGCAGGGATTACCCCCCCACCACCACCACCACCACCATCACCATCACCACCGCCGCCACCACTAGCACCACCCACCTTCCAACCCAAGTCCAAATCAACCCCAACCACCCCAACCCCCCTGCCACAGTTCCATCAGCAGCCCCATTTCCATTGGTAGTATGAAGCCACACTGTGGCATTCAACCCCCCAGAGAGCGACACAGTGATGGAAGGAGGGCACAGCCAAATGCCAAACACTCAGGGAGGTACAGAGAGAGAGAGAGAGAGAGAGAGAGAGAGAGAGAGAGAGAGAGATCAGGTGGGAGATCAAGGAAAAAAGGATCGGAGAGAAGGAGAACGTGATTGGAAAACCAAATAGAGGAAAAGAGGGAGTGAGAGAGAACAGAAAGCAAGAAAGAGCAAGTGAGAGAGCGAGAATCAAAGAATGAACCATAGATGGCTTCACATTGCATTGTGCTGTTAACCACTGTGCCCCAAGGAGAGTATTAGCAGGCCCCCCTCTGTGAGTGCTGTGTGGTGGCGGCTGTGAGCTCGGATGAGGCTGGCTTCAAAACACAGCATCCTACCAGGTGGCTGAATGGATAGATCTTTGTGTGCGCACAATGTACTAAACATCTACTGTGTCCAGTGGTGGTGGGTTGTGTGGTTTTAGTTTTTTATTACATTAGTGCTGTGTCATGTATGTGTGTAGTGAGTGTTTACTGTGTGTGTGTGTGTGTGTGCAACATACAGTATATCCTATTAGGCTCTGTGTGTTCATTGGAGCAGAAGGGCTTTGTGTGGTGTGTATGACAGTTATTAGAGAAAGAGAGCGACAGAGAGAGAGAGAGTGTACAATGTGTGTGTGTGTGTGTGTGTGTGTGCATTAGAGGAGTGTGCACTCTTCTCAATGCCTGCACACCGCTCTGATCTCCCCATTACAAGGTCGATTAAGCCACTAATCCCCAAAATACACGCGTCCAACATCACGACAGTGGAGCACGAGAGAAACCT
>JAGFZM010002108.1:46533-57436 GCA_017657215.1 Limnothrissa miodon | reverse complement strand
TTTTTTGTAACTTTGTTCCACCTGTGTTTTGGCCAGAAAGGACTGAACTATACAAATGAATGGGTGTGAGCACAGTACTGTAAATGTACAAAATAGTTTTCAGTCACATCCAGTCCCCCCTACAGAACAGATGAACAAGTGTGTTAGAGTTTACACATCTCTGACTCCCTATTTCTGCCTTCAGTGACAACCTCCATCAAAAACCTATAAATATTCATTTCTCTGCCTCACACAACTTGTTCATACTTACTTGTTCAGTGAGGCCTACAGGCCATAATCAGCACAGTAAAGTTTTATATTTGCAATGTTCAAGAGAGCAGGAGAGTAAGAGAGAAAGAGAGAGGAAAAGAAGAAAAAAAAAAAGAAACCGGAAAGAAAAGACGTAAGGAGCAAGACAGACAGGCCTCTGGGGCTCAATCACCTGTAGGTTCTGCTAGACTGCGACTGACCATCCATCGCTTGTCTGGTCTCATCACACACACACACACACACCCTGTTCCCCCCTCTCCTCTGCACCCAGGAGCCTCCCTGCCCGTCCTCCTTCTTGTCCAGCCATCAGACACATCTGATGGGTCCCACGTCCATCGCCCAGGCCCGCCTTGGCCACCCACAGAGTGTGTCCCTTCCCTCCCTCATGCCCCCCCTCACCCCCACCCCCACCTTAGGCGTCACCTGTCCCCCCCCCTCGTCTTCCACTCCCACATGCCACACGCCTACCGTCAGCACGGCATGGCGACACACCTTTAAAATAGCCATCTGTGTTCCTGTCATCAGCAGCTTTCAGCAATTATTTTAGCCGTTGTCGCCACCGTGCCGCTCACACATGCACCACCGTGACGGAGGCTTCTCTAGCACATAGGCATTCGCACCGGAGCCCACTGACAGATGAGAAGGAGCGGGGAAAAGAATTCATTATCACCTGACGGACCGGAGTAATTAGCATGCGGTAATGCAAGCGATGAGGACTTCATTTCTCCGGCTTATTTATGATTTTATAAAAATGAATGATCAGTTATGGGGGCTTTGGGGATAGACTATAGGCTACACTCGCACACATAATTCATCGCGCATAATGAATTTCCGTCACCTTTCCAAAAGGTTTCGCTCATGAATTATAAAACTGCTTATAATTTTATGGGAATTTTAGTTGTTGTGGGATTAAGCAACTCTGTTGTGGGCTTTAGTAATTTTTTAGGAACTTTAATAAAAAACATTTCCAGCTACAGTACAAATTATTGCATGAATGCTTGCTTACAGGAGTGCATGTCTTTTGCATCTACCCAGGCGTAAACTTTGCACTTTGTTAATTTATTAATATATCTGCGCAAGGCTTAATCCCCCCCCTCCCCAATCAATCAACCAATCAATATTGTTTATTTCCCAGATGAAAGAAATAGAGGAGGGCAATTGGGCAAGACATTTATTAAAAAGAAGAAATGGGGGGAAAAAAATCCCATGCGGGAAAGAGAGATGATGATGAAACAGGTTTTTTGTATAAATGATGATATGCAGTGTGACTTAGGAAACCTAGCAAATATAGTGGTGCTAATTAACACTCTGCAGTCATTAATGTTATTGCTTATGCTAATGAAAAACAGAGCTCTGTGTGGGGGCAGGTGGGGTGTTGCTCGAGGTAGCTGCACTCACAATTATGGCACAGTAATGGAGAGTGGTGTGTGTGTGTGTGAATAGGGTGGGGATGTTTTGGACTTCTTTAACAGTGTTACTCTTTCCCTCCTTGTGTTACAAATTCATAGTTTGGACCACCAGAAATCATGAGAGAATGCCTCAAATGCAACAGTGTGGAAGGCTTCTACTTTGGCAAACCTCTGGACTCATTTTATGGAGTTTGTAGTGCTACGCCACCGCAGACTCTACCCACGAGCCACACCATGATGCAATATCATGCAGTAGCAAGAGTTAGTCTCTGGCTGTAGATGGGTCACCCTTGATGTTTCTAAATGGATTCCGTTCACAATCGTAGTTTTGGTGACTTCAATATTTCAGCACAGTGACTGAATAGAAATTCAAATGTAGCCTATGCATATGTTTACATGGGACTTTAGCCTCTGAATGATGGGTCTCTACATCCTGTTGATGTAGATGCCTTTGAGGCCCAGTAAACCTCATACATATCTGACTAACCAAATCTTAATAGTCACACTGATCTAGCTCATGCCCATTTGATGCAACTGATGTTGACTTGCATTGATGTCGAAGTGAGGAAACCGGACAGCACCTATTGGAAGAACTTGTTTCCAACTTCCAATGTCTTCCCTTAGCAAACATGCATAGTTGTCATCCCTCCAGGGCTAGGAATGGGTAGAGCGAGCAAAGTTAGTTACAGTAGACGCATGAATACTGAATGCATGCAAACCATTTCCCCACCAACAAAGTAGAAAATTGCAATCGCTCTAGGAAGTGTCGATTCCCAACATATCTGGTGCTTGCCTAAGGTGCCAGCTTTCAAGCAGGGTGCCATAATAATGTAGCCGGGAGTGGACTCACTCCCACCTTACCCAGTGGAATGCAATTTTTATTTATTTCTTTATATATATATATTAGCAAAAGGTGTACAAAACAGCTTGGTCACTTCAGGGACTAACTGCGGCAGCACTGCCACTGGGCTCCGAGACGTCTGAAACACTGTGTGTGATGAATGGAAGAACTGACTGTGGCCACGGGCCAATTTAATAGTTCCCTACTTATTACACTCTGGGAAAGCAATTAATAGCACCACGGAACAAAGACTACTCAATCTGGGGGGAAAAAAATAAAATCTATGGTTTGCATTTTCATCAGTAGGCAAGGGGAAGCAGTGAATGTCTTGCCAAGGGTGGTGCAAATAATCTTACATAAGGTTGTCTGGCTTGATTGATACTTTGCCAAACAAAATAACAAATATGAAATGTAAGAAAAAGAGAACTCTTTCAAGCGTCCAATAAACCTCATGAGCCCTAGGTGATGCCTGAGGTTTATGTGCTTCCTGTTCTTTAAAAAAAAACCATATTTTTGTTGTACCAGGCAGTTACGTGGTGCTGTCGAAGGACTGAGGCCAGTTGGAGAAAAACAGGTGATCAATCAGGCCCTAATGAGACTCCAAGAGAGCTGGCTAAAGATTGACTGCTGCTCGTATCCAGGGCAACTCATTCACGTCCTAATCAGAGCCCTCCCGGGGGCTGTGCATGCTAACGCTACCGCAGCGGCCTGCCACGGGACACAGGATCCCTGATCAACCCCCCCCCCTCCCCCTCCCTCACACACACACACACACACACACACACACACACACCTCTCTTCCTCACCTCACCTCCACTCCTCTCTTCTCTTCATCTTCTACCCTCCTTTCTTTTGCATGGATCAGAAGGATCCATAGCCTTTGCTGGCACCTCTTTTAATAGTTTCCCCCCTTTTTTCCGCTAGGCAAAAATTAACAGCTAGGAGGTTAACAGGTTAAGAAAAAAGGAGGGTGGAGAAGGGGGGGGGGGGGGGGGGGAGTCATAGTGAATGGGTCAGAATTAAAAAGGAGAAGAAGATTGAATTAGTTATTTAATGAAATCAAAATTGTAAGTATCTAAAAGGTGATTTAATTATAGGATGGGGGCATACTGTACTTTAATTGGATTTTCTCAGACCTCTTCATCCGATCAGTGTTTTTCTTCCTCCATTGAAAACTAGAGGATAGGATTTTCACTCTCCTCGTTCCTCGGCCCTTTATAGTTCATTTATATGCTGAATGGAGCTCACTGCTTGTTTGAGTCATTATGGTGATTATGGAAGTTTGGCCTTTCATACACCCACACGTAGCACGCCATCTTGGATCCAACAGAAATCCTCACTCATGGTTTCATACCGCCACGGCTCCTATGATAATGCACTGTGGGTAAATTAGATGTTGCCTGGCACATGTCTTATTACATTTAGCCATCCCTTTGTGTTTGAGTGCGTATGTGAGTGTGTGTGTGTGTGTTTGTGTGTGTGTGTGTCTGCGCGAATGCATGTGTGTGCTTTATCCTTTCATGGACATGGGTAGCGATTATACTTAGGCTTAATGGCATTAAATCCTTTTGTCTTTTCACACACATGCACACACACACACACACACACACAAACCATCAGCTGTCATTTAAATCCATACAAATATGGATATGCAGGCCATTTTGTAACCTGTCCCCACTGAATTATATGAAATCAGTGTGAAGGAGAGAGAGATACAGTAGAAAGAAAAAGAGAGAGAGAGATACAGAAGAAAGAAAAAGAGAGAGAGATATAGTAAGAGCAGCAAATCTTTGGTCGCTGTATGACGGGGGAGGTTGAAACAAACATGCACTTTCTAGATCACATATTTTTACTCTTCTCAGTCAAAATTCCAATTTGTAGTTTCCTGAAAAACTATGAAAAATCTACCTCACAGAAGGAGGACCAAATGTTCAGTGAGCTGCACAATATACGTTATACCCTGAGGCAAAAATGTAACAAGTGTACATTAGTTGCATTTACATTGTTATTGTTGCTCAATGTTATGTACATTCAAAAGTTAAATCCTTCCAAACGTTACTAATGTGTGCTTGTGTGTGTGTGTGTGTGTGTGTGTGGATAGGTGAGGGTGTTTCCATGCTGCTGTTTACCCTAATTTCCATGTTCCCTATTTCTTTCTTCCCCAAACAGTTATTAATAGTCAATTGTTACTTTACATATGACATACACTCTACTATTCTTCATACTTTGGCAACAGTTTATTTCATCAGTCATGCTAATAAAGCAACTTTGAATTGAATTGATTAGAAGTCATAAATCCGCAGAACAAAACCAACATTTTAGTGATGCTTATAACTGAATACTTGCAGCCTGGAAAAAAGTGTAAGCATTTGCATTCAATTTAACACAGTGTGTGGGAGTTATCCCCCCTCTGACTCACACACAAACACTGGGAACAGATGTGCTCTGAAATAGACACGGTGTAAGTGCTGTTTGAGTACAGTCATTTTCAAGATGTGATATATTCTATAGTGGCGCGTTTTTCTAGTTAAAGAAGCACAAACGTTAAGTAATTTAATATTTATAAACACAGTTCATACAAACTATGCAAATGTATGACTTGGGCAAGGAAGACAAAAAACTAGTTGGTGGACAAATAAACCCAAACTAACTCATCAACAGATGCTCCTGTTTTCCCATTCAACACCTGTTCCGTTTTCTTTCTTTTTTTTTGTCATGAAAGTGTCCTCTCCTTTCGGGTTTGTGCCTCCCCCACAAATGGAAGCTCTTCCACCATAAGAGTATTATGCTCCACAGCTCCATCTTTCGAGTCTGGAGCCACGAAAGGAGCACAGGCACATTTTCACAGCTGCTAGCTCCATTCGGCTGGTGATTTTGTCACTGTCGCAGTCGGCCATATGTCTTCTTTTTTTCTTTTGAGGGAAGTGTTTTTTTTTCTAGTTTTTACCAAACGGAATGTATGTGTGTCATTGAAACTCTGCTAAACTTCAAAAGGTTCTCTATATTTTTCTCTGTGCAGAACAAAACATGGTCCAAGACTACCAAATCTTTGTACATTTTTGCCCCATGGAATAATTTGCATGTATTTACTTCTCATTTAGTTTAGATAAAGTTTAGATGTCACATAAATGTACACCTTGGAAAACAGCGTATGTCTCACAGTTCTTTGCATGTTTAATGGCCGTATATGGTTGAAGCAAATGTCTGTGAACTCAGCAAATACTTCAATTTCTTCTGAGTCTGAATCTATTACTGACAGGCTGACTGTGTGAACGAGAGGTGGAGAGGTTGAAAGAACGATGCAGAGAAAAGTTGTGAGAGAGTGGAAATGGATAAAAGAGAGGGATAGAGGGATGAGGAAAGGAGAGAGAAAGAGAGAGAGATGTCGAGAGGGAAGCCTTAGGGTGCGTTCTTTCTGGCCACACTCTTGAGTGCTTCTGCCTGGAGGTTTGCAGGTTAAGTGTTTCTCCAGCTGTCTCCCCCCTCTCCCTCTGATTATGACAGCCCTGCCATGTTCCTCCATGGCCAGACAACCTCCACCGCTTGTGCCAGTCGACAGTTTCATTTTACTCTGGGTGATCGGGAGGAAAGGACGGAGAGATAGATTGCAGGAAGGGGAGCGGGTGGCGGGGGAGGGGTTTTCGTGATGAGGGATGGTATGGTAGGCTTTGTGGCTGGGGTAGGGAGGAGGTCTTGGTGGTCATGGTGGCAGAGAGAGGGAAACTCCATTAGAAACAACACCTCTTAGAAATTCCAGTGGAAAAAAGAAAGGAATGAAGGTAAAGACAATGGAAGTGTGCGATCAGGGGCTCCATCTCTCTCTCTCTCTCTCTCTCTCTCTCTCTGCTGACAGGTGACAGGGATAGAGAGATATAAGGAGAGATAGCGGGAGAGGGAGAGATGCATGTATAAATATTTCCGCCTCTTTCATTATTAATAATAACTCGTGGGGATTGGAGTGAGCGGTGGCTCCCTGTCAATTAAGTGCACATCAGTGGAGACAAGCTCACCTCTGCCGGCCCTGTCTCACCTTCCCCTCTCTTCCTTCTTTTCCTCTCCTCTCCTCTCCTCTCTGCTGCTCGTCTTTCCTCTCCTCTCTGCAACTTTTCACAACCATTCAATTCTCCATGGTAGGCTTCTGTAAGCTCATTAGTTTCTCGCCAGGCGCTGACTCCATTACAAATGCATAATTACTCTTGAATTCCTTTTTCTTTCCCGGGCTTCCGAGTGCTAAACACCGGCCTCGTTTAAACCAGCCGTAATTATCGCCAGGGCTGCCTCATGCGTGTGCGTGTGTGTTTTTTCTCTCCTGCGTAAGAGGAGACGTGATCATGGGTGATGATGGTGAGATGTCGGGGCTCCAACAGGCACTCTTGTGCTTCTGGAGGACTTGATTAGACTGGGAGTGAATGTCCAGTGCTTTCATTATTTACTGGGTGTCCTTGCAAGTACATGAAATGAATACAGTGTACTTTCTCACTCCCCCCCTTCTCTCTCTCTTCCTCTTTTTCTTTCACTTTCCCTCTGTGTGTGTGAGTGTGTGTGTGTGTGTGTGTGTGTGTGTGGGATATTTATCTGAGGACACTTGAGCACTGAATAGTTAAGTCCATGTGCTTATTGTTTCTCTGGACTTGTGCTAAAGAATTGCATTATTATGCAATGCCAAAGAAAAGGAAATAACTTAGGCACGTTTTATTTTGTACACGGATCTGTTTGCACGAGGGTGGGTGTGAGAACAATGTGCTATTGTGAGCCCAAGAGCTTTAAATACTGCATGTGTGTGAATGATTCACAGGGTACAATGGAACTGGGTGGGAAGAACATTGTGCTGCAGGTCTGAGAGTATAGAGCTGTGTGTGTGTGTGTGTGTGTGTGCGCGTGTGTTTTTGTGAGGGAGAGGAAGACGGAGCAAAGGCTTGCAGCTAGCTCCTTGTCCACTGCAACTGCAGAAGATGTGTTACTGACATTCTGAACTTTACCTACAGTACCACATGAATTGAGAAAATGGAACAAGGGTAAAATATTTAAAAAGGCAATATTCCTCTTTGTTTTAAATGGGTCAGTTCTAAGACATGATTTAGAGTTCTAAGCACTAACAGAAATGTTACTGAGTATCTTTTGATCCTGCAAATGTTTTTGATGCCACCACGACTGCTGCTGCCGAATCTCTGGAACTAGCACAAAGGCAGTGAATCATACTCATACCTCCCTTTGGTACAGTAAGCAATTGTTATTCAGCTACAAACACACGCACACACACACACACACACAACCAACCCAAGGTGACTCAACATGCACTTAGCACTTTGTGTCACCTCTAAGAACATTTGGAATTGTAGCTGTTGATTACTTGAGAACCCCAAAAAAACCCAACACACACACACACACACACACACACAATCTCAATCTCATCTTTTCACTTCATACACAGAGCACAAAAATTACCCCTTTAAACCGGATGGCTTTTTCCCTCTGTGTAAATACTGTAGACATCTTTTTTTGGTGCTGAGAGGGTCTGGTTGACGTCACACCAGGAGCAACAAACACCAGTCACTCCCAAGCTCCCTTTGTGTCTGCTAGACAGCTATAGGTTGTTTGACGCAGAGCCACAGAATCTGAGAGAAATGCAGAGATTTGTTTGCTCCACCAAGCCCTCAGCTATCTTTGTGCTACTTTGTGCTGCCTATGCCAATGTCTGAAACCAACTCTAGTATAGAAGACGACTAATAGCAAGAAGGTGTGTGTGTGTGTGTGTGTGTGTGTGAGAGAGAGAGAGACAGAGAGAAAAGAGAGAGAGAGAGAATGTGTGTGTGTAAACAAAAGTGTATGCTACTGTGTGTGTGTGTGAGAGAGAGAGAGAGAAAAGGGAGAGAGAGAGAGAGAGAATGTGTGTGTGTAAACAGAGATGCAACAATTGAAAAGATGTATGTTTGGCTGGAGCAGAGCTAATGATGACCATGTTAACACTATGAAAAAACGGAGTTGCAGAGACTGATCCGGGATGAAGGGAAGTGACTGGGCTTCCTGAGAAGATGATTTGACGACAGCATTGAAGAGGAGGTGATGGATAGGAGAAAATGGAGGGAGAGAGGGAGAATGAGAGTGGGATGGATGGATGGAGAGATATGACATGAAAGAGTGGGTTGGCTGTGAAGAAACAAGGGAGAGGTAACTAAAGAAGTGAAAATTAGTTAGTGGGAGAAGGCGAGCGAGAGTGAGAGCAAGATGGAACAAGTGATATGGTTGGTGGGCTGTGAGTGTGTGAGAGAGAGAGAGAGAGAGAGGGACAGAGAGAGAGAGAGAGAGAGGGAGAGAGAAAGAGCCAGATAGCCAGAATGTTAACAGTTGACACGTTCATTATCCAGGGCTGTGCAGAGTGCATGTTTCCAGATTGAAAGGTGTGAGTGTCTCCCATTAGGGGCTCTCTGGCTCCAGAAATACACCCATCACGCCTCCAGTGTCCGCCAGCCTCGCCGCACAACACAGCACAGCGCCCGCCCGCCCGCCGGCCAGCCAGCCAGGCAGCCAGGCAGGCAGCCCTGATTGCCTTCAATTTTCCCCCTAACGCCCCGGCTCTGAAAGCACTCCGGGTCCTGGGTCAGAGTACACGTGTGGAGGTGGGTCAGCTTCATACGACACATGCTGTCTGAGAGGCTGATGGAGTGTGGGTATTTCAGCGCGCTGGATGGTGCCTGTGTGTGCCGGTGTTTCTGTGTTTGAGGCTAGGGAGGTGTGTGTAATGACCTCAGGCCTTTAAGTGTTATGTTTTTTTTTTCTGGGTGGGTGGGTGGGTGGGGGAGGGGGGGAGCAATGTGAAGGAAAAAAAATAAGTAGAGTAGTCCATTTGAGCCATTTCAGACATTTTGTCAGCGCACACACACAAAAACACACACACGAACACAGTCATCCTCCCACACACATACTTATGTAAAACTCCCAGAAACGCATTCAAATGCATACATACTCAATTACACACACACATACACACACTCACACACAGAGACACACACACACATATCACACACGTACCTACATGACTTGATCACTCCGTCGGCCTTCTGTGGCGGTGGACCCATCACTGTGACGGCCTCGTCAGCCACCCATATTAAACGCATTAAATGTGGCGCCGGGCGGCCCATTAATCTGCAGTGAAAAATGACAGCCGCACTATCGGGGCCCCAGCCACTGCCACACACACGTGCACACACACACACACACACACACACACACTCACACATGGGCTTAGCTGGCTGCAAGGCAGGTAATATGCGCCACGCCACAGATAACGCCGTGATTGATTGGCTCGCCCTCCTCTGATTGGATACCGGCGGTGTAATACCACATTGTCTTTTGCTATCTTGGAAAAAAAAGAAAAGAGGGAAAAGATTAGCGCAAGGCAGTGGAGAAGAGAGAGAGGGAGACAGAGTGAAAGAAGAAAGGCACACACTCACACACGCGTACACTCACACACACACGCACACACACACACACACACACACACATACACGCACAGTATGTCCGAAAGCTGAGAGTAATGCGTTTTTAATTAATAAAAAGCGAGCCAAAAACTCTCTGACTGTCAAGACCACTCTTTCTTACTTTCTTTCTCTCTCTCTCTCTCTCTCTCTCTCTCTCTCTGTGTGTCTCTAGGGTGGCGCAGTGTCGATGTGGAGGAGCTCGGCGCCAATGTGGTCTCCTGCCTCCTCACTGTCTGTCTCTCTCTCTCTTTCTCTCTCTCTCTCTCTCTCTCTCTCTCTCTCTCTGCGCAGGCGAGCTGGGAGGAGGCTCCTCTTGGCCTGGTGCAGGAGTGGTGGGCAGAGAGGTCAGGAGTGCACACTCACTTGGGTTATTAATTTATGCCATTATTTAAACACTGCTTAGCACTGGCGTTGCTTAAGACCTTGAGGATGGCTCTCTGATTTGAATTCGAATAGGCACTTGCTTCTGCTGCTGTGGTAAGCAGATGGCTCAGTGCTCGTATGTGCCGCGTGTGTGTGTGTGTGTGTGTGTGTGTGTGTGTTTGCTTTAGTTGTTTTTTATGATTTTTAAAAATTATTTTTCACCCACCCACTGAGAGCTTTGAGTGATGCCTCACAGCCTGCAGGCTATGTATGAGTGTGTGTTAAGATGGGACTGAGTATGTGTGTGTGTGTATGTGTGTGTGTGTGTGTTTGTTTGTGTTTAGATCCACTAGGTGTCTCTGTTCAGACAGGTAGGGCAGAGCGGGGTCACTGAGTGTCAGGCCACTGTGAGCTGCCACTCGTTTGTGTCCTCCTCTAAGGTCCCTCTGTCATCCCTCTCCACTACTGTTTCTCTCCCCCCACCCCCCCACGCTTTCTCTCTCTCTCTCTCTCTCTCTCTCTCTCTCTCTCACTCACACACACACACACACACACACACAAAC
>JAGFZM010002108.1:7368-45039 GCA_017657215.1 Limnothrissa miodon | reverse complement strand
ACTTTCTATACATTGTGTGTGTGTGTGTGTGTGTGTGTGTGTGTGTGGCCATCGTCATTATGTGTTGTGTGTGTGTGCTCTGCATGTATATGTGCGTGTGTGTGTGTGTGTGTGTGTGTGTGTGTGTGTGTTCCTCAGTCAGTTTTCCTCATGTATGCAATCACCCACTGTCAGTAAACAGTGTTAATGGGGTGGATGTTGAGCCCACTCCGCTCCCCTGCTCCTGCTGTCACTAATTGATATGAATGCATTTCAATGCTTCACTCGTCTCCCTCCTCTCGTTTTCAAACTCCTTTCCCCCCCTTTTTCTCTTCACGTCTCATTCTCTCCCTCTCCTCCACCCATCCCTCTATTTCCCCTTGTCTCCCTTTTTTATACTCTCTCTCTCTCTCTCTCTCTTATTCATCTCTTCTCTTGCTCTGTCATTTCCAGCCTGCTTCTTTTACTTCACTCCTCCTCCCATTTTCACTCTTTCTCTGTATTGCTCTCTCTCTCTCTCTTTCTCTCTATTTCTCACACTTTCCTTTTCCCTCTTTCTTCCATGTCCCAGTTTGTTTTTCCGTCCGTCTGCCGGGTTGCTTGTTAATAGCTTGCCGGCTCATTGAAGGCCCAGATGTTGTTTTTTTTTTCTTTCTTTCTGATGGAACACAAGGAATGCAGCGCTGGACACAATCTTGTCTGTGAGTTCTCTTCCATTCTTAGCTACGCTTAATGCAGGCATGGGGCGACAGGCCCCGTGGCAGAACGATGACGTCGCCACAAGATGTTTCTGGCGGTCCGGTCCGCTGCAGATTAACAGCATGGATATAGCATATTATGGAAACGCGCTGTATCCAATTGTGGACCAACGTATTCCATTAGAGCACCACTGAAGCCCAGGCAGACGAAATACCAGTAGCATTCAGCAAACCATAAATAACATTCCCATGACTACGAGATGGGATCCACTCACTGAAAGAAATGCAGAAAGCAAAGCAACATGCAAATGACAGCATTCTTATTGTCTGTATACACTTTCTCACTCCCGGTGTGTGTGTGTGGGTTTATGTGTTTTTTTTGTGTAAGTTTGTGTGTGTGTGTGTGTGTATGTGTAAGTTTGTGTGTGTGTGTGTGTGTGTGTGTGTTTTAGGGCTATCGTATGTGACTTGAGGTTCTTACTTTCTCCCCGCCTGCTGCCGTCTACCTGTGGGAGGGGAGTGTGGTAAGTGCTGGCTGGCGTGACGTAGAATGGGCCTAATTTAGGGGGTGATTGATGGTTTAATATTGCTGCCTGCAACCCTGCTGCCCCCGCCTACCCAGTGAAGCTGCAGGCAAGCGCGATGCTAAGGGAATGTGTGTGCGTAATGTCACATTCTATTCCTTCAGCCCAACGCTGCGGAGGATATTAAAACCAATTCAGCGTACGTGTGTGTTTGTGTGTATATGTGTGTGTGTGCATGTCTTTGTGTGTGTGTGTGTGGTTGGGTGTATGGGTTAGTTAGTGTCAGTGTTTAAAGTGTAGGTTGTGTGCGTGGGTATGGGGTGTGTTTGTGTTGATGAAGTAAAGACTTTATGCATGTGTGTGTGTGTAGGCCTGTTTGTGCATGCACATTTCCACTCGTTTGGGAGAGGTAGGGGAATGGGGGCGGATTGGGCCTAGCATATATATGTGTAGGATAGAAAGTGTGCAAGATAGAGAGTACAAAATGTGTGAAGGTTGTACTGTAGCCACAAGTGAGTGTATCTACATGTGTGTGTGTCTGTGTGTATTCTCAAATGTGTGTATATGTGTGTGAGGAAATAAAACAGCAAAGTGAATAAAAGTCGAAGATTGCTGTGTTAGAGTCCAGAGTGTGTCTGTTTCCTCCCTCCGCAGTCTCTTCCTCCGCTACCTGCTGTGTGTATTGGAGTCGGAGTCATGTTAGACCTACTTAAGAGTGTGTCCGCTGTTGGGGTATTCCGTGTCTCCATCATTGTCAACATTTATTTCAGCAGGTAAGGAGACCATGAATATGGAGGATGTTGTCCATCATTTTCGACAAACACAAATGTTTCCCTTTCACTCCCTCTCCTTCTATATATCCCTTCTCCCCCCCACACACACATACAAAATAAAAACACTCTTTCATTCTTCAGCCACTTTTCTCTTCCTTCTTTGTTTGCTGCTCACTTGTCACAGCTGTCATTTCTTTCTCTCTCTCCCCCTGTAACGAGTTTTTCTTTGTCCTGTTTGTGTACTTTGAGTTTGTGTAAACACAGTTTGCTTCAAATTGCCTCTAGTTGATGCATTCATTATATTTGTCCATCTCTTCACGCTATTGAGTGGTCTTATTGTGCTTTCCCCTGTTTAAACTGCGGACCATGGGCTAGACTTTCACAAGTGTTTGTGTCATTTGTGTGTGGGAGTGTGTGTGTGGGGAGGGTTCATGACCATCAGTCGTCCGTTTCTGTCGGTGTTGGGGATCTATTGAAGATGAAAACAGCGTGCAGAGAAGACCAGAGTAAACCTGAGATCGCGGCAGATTTCAAAGCCACTGTGGCGGTCTTTTGTGAGCCACAGCACTGTGCTCGCGCGCGCTCTTTTTGATCAGCATCATTTTCTTTGATTGTCCAGAGAGTCAATAGAAATCTATGGAGGAGTCGTGTGTGTGCATGATGAAAATACTCTGGATATTATAGGCAGCATAAGAGCAAATATTTACCCCTGTGCAGTTCATAAACAGCAGCAAAGTACATAGTAATCAAAAAGGATAATAGGAAATTTATGAACATTCATCTCTTTCCCTCCTCACTCCCTCTCTCCACTCCTCTCCCTCCCTTTCTTTCCTTCTCTCTCTCATCTCTCTCGTCGCATGCTCAAATTGCACTTGTGCTAATATGTTTTTAATGTTTGTATGTTGTGGTCGACATGTCTAATTTGTTTTTGTCTAAGCCCTGTGCCTGTATGGACTGGGGACATCAAAGCTGCAAAAATAGCATTTCCCATTAAGCAGTTTTTCCCTCTCATTTATTTTCTCTGTCGCTTCGCCGTCAACACTCTGTCCTCATGGTGCTTTATTTGAAAAAAAAAAAAAAAAAAAAACAGGGCCTGTGAAGTTTGTGTGTGTGTGTGTGTGTGTGTGTGTGTGTGTGTGTATTAGTGTGTGTGTGGTGGCTATAGAGCCCACGGTGTTATTTCCTGTGCGGATGTGTACAACGACAGCTGGCTTTTCAAAGCTGTGCTCAGGCAACAACGGTTTGAGGAGTTTTAACGTGTGAAGATGCGCTGAGGGTTAAAAAAAAAAAAAAAAGAAAGAAAAAAACTTTTCAGGATCACAGACTAGCTCACATGGTTGGGGGATATGATGGAAGCGTTGCCAGTGGTTCAGAGCAAAGCTGATTTAATAATGTTGAAGCCTGATATTTGGACTCGGGTGGTATCACAGATACTGTTGCACTGAGGCTGTGCTCCCCACAGCTCACGAAGGCATCACACGGATGCATCTCTAATTCATACACTAACGCTTGTGTTGTGTGAAACCTCCAGGAGGGAGCTGAGCTCAAGGAGAAGATGTGCAGGTTAGTGTTAGAGTTTATGTAAGCTGTAATTTGTGCCTCCTGTATAGTGTCTGCTAAATGAGATTATAGCTGTATTACAAATAATATGAGTGTGTGTGTGTGTGTATCTGAGTGTGCGAGTGAGAGAAAGAGAGAGCATTTCAAAAACTTGGCAACAACAACACACAATAGTGTCTTTCTCTGTTGTGGAGTTTAAAATCTTGGCGAATAATTGACTAACTTTATGAAGGTCCAGGGGAGAAATGGCTGTAGAGAGTTCCGCAACTCCATTGTTTCTTGGCAAAATTCCTGTAGCTGGCTTTGAACTCTATTGGAGGTCTTTAATCAATATGACCATTCTCTGTACCCCGGGAGTAGGTTTGTATTAAATCTTTAAATGGCTATTTTGGGTGGAGATTTGAATAAAACATGTCAACCCTTTTTTGGCCTCTAGTGCACATGATGGCTCTCTGGCCGGCGGCACTGTCTGGACACTGTGCTCATTGCGCTCCAATCCCCAACAGAATGGGGGACAACATGTATCCCTGCAGGAGCCTAATACCTCCCTAAAACAAGCTCCACTTAACATGGAGGAAGTGATAATAAGTTTCCCTCCATGCGTACAAGGAGCAGATGGCCGACAGGAGTGGCCACGCTGCCCCATACCGTCCATTGGATTCCCAGTGGAACGTGGTCGTATGCCCTCTTGTAAACTCCACACAACACGTGTCTTGTTTGGCTTGGCAAAGGCCCCCATGTCGCCCCTGAGAAGCAAGGTGGTGAAAAGTTGGTTGAAAAGAAAGCGCGTGTTCTATTTAGCCAAGGGTGGGATCTGAACAGCACTTGGGTTTATGGTTTTGATCATTCTCTCCATTTTTTCCTCCAAAAGAGCTTAGTTTCAGTTTCATCTGGGAAACCCACTCTGGCACTAGGCCTACTGCACAGCCTTTTCCTCCATGTGAGGACACTGAGAAGGCATGTCAGCCGTGACCGTCTGGCTGATGTTGGCCTGATGCTCCTTCCTGCCAGAAATTAGCATTTGGCTAAGAACAGCTTGGCTTGGGCCTACCCCACCCACTGTAAGGTACATGTAGCTTTTCACAAACACATACAGGCCACTCTTAAACCATTTGAAACAATAAAGAATTGGATAAAAAAATGAAGTAAATGAAGAAATTAAGGTTAAAGAATAAAGATAATTAAGTGCCTTAAGCCTACTTGCACTTTTTTTTACTTAACATTACCTTATTGTTTAAAATTGTTTTTTGTTGTGCATCTGCACTTTATTGTTGTCAACGTCTACGCATGGGAAAAGTGTGAAACGTAATTTCGATTCCTTTGTATGTCAAGTACATGTGAAGAAATTGACAAATAAAACTGACTTGACTTGACTTGTATTGTCAGCATAATGTAGCATACAAAAACATGTTGTAAGTCAGTCTAGGGGAAGCCGGCAACAAGACAAAATCGAAGACAAAGCTGTGAAGAGGAGTGTAGCCTTCAAGTGTGGAGTGGAGAAGTCTTATGTTTCCCTCCGCATCAGGCACATCTGGCACAGAGGAAACAAGAACCCTGGCACGTTAGTGAGTTAGTACAACACTCAGATACCCAAAGCAGCAGGGCTATAACAAACACAGTGCCCCTTTAGCAGTGTTGCCATATGTGTTGTTTCTCCCAGGATTGTTTAACTCAATCCCAGGGATTCACTTTCAAATAAAGCTGAAGAGTTCAGATGCAAAACTGAAGGGAATTTACAAAAACATATACATATAATTTTGATAAACGTATTGTATTATCAGTCCAACTGCAATTGGATTGTTTTGGTATGATTTACTTAATAGTAACATTACAGCAACTTAAGATCTGTTCTGTTCTCACCACTCTTTTCTTTTCCTGTCGTATAAATACATTGTATCAAGCTTGCGATCCACCATTTAATCTTGTAATGCACGTTTGATTTAATGTTCATTTCACAAAATGAAAGTCTACTGCATATTATCTATTGTATAGTTGCCAGGGCGGACAAGAGGATGCTGGTCAGGAGTTGGTCAAAGCTGAACTCTGTAGGCTCCAAGCTAAATATGAAACTGTCCTGTGAGGGGTTATTACAGACAGAAATTGCTAGAGAAGCACTCTGGGCCTCTGGGCCAGAACACACTTGCCCTGTTCAGGGTGTGCAGGCGGCAGACTTTAGGCAACAACAACAAAAAAAAAAAAAAAGAAAGAAAAAAAGGAAACTGCAATATATGACAAAAACTGTAAAATATTTGGGTCCAAAATAATGCTGTAATTATGCAGTAAATATGAATAACAGACATTTGTGTCAAAAAAGGCAGTAATGTATAAAAAAATGTCACATACTGTGTATAGTAATAATCAATAAATGTCTGCTAAATGTATGAAAAAAGAGAAATAAGTGAGAATTAGAATTTGTTTAGAAATTTTTTTACAAAAGTCATTAGTAATAATAGATGAGTAAAATGAGTCTTAAATTAGACTAAATTATAATCCCTATGCAATATGCTGCAGGTGTACTGTATTCAGTGCATGTCTGTGTGCACCTATGCATGCCCGCCATCCATCTCCCTGTCCCTGTACCTGGTCTGACAGCTTGGAGTCTGACCAAACAGTCTTTCACCCTAAAGGCTGCGATATCTGGTCTCAAAGGAGAACGGCGATACCTTTTATCCTAGACACTGTTGTTAGAGGGCTTACTGTACTTTCATTTGGTACTCAATTGATGAAAAAACATTTCAGAATTGAGCAAGCTACACTGCTAATAGCACTACAAAACCTGGCCTACAAGGTTGCTAATAAGAATTTGCCCTTTTAGCTATAGTTTGTAGATGCTTGCAATATTTCATAATTATTAAAGGCGCTCTAAGCGATGGTGTTTGATGTCACATCTTGTTGACGTTCGAAGTATTGTCAAACAAAACGGAGGATAGCTCCCTCCTCCCCCTCCCTCCCATGCTTCCTGAAAGACTCATGAATGTGCAACCCCCACCCAATCCCTCCTCCAAATCCTTCTTGTCGTTTATTGGCTGGAACAATGTTTGTTATGTTTCGTTTCGTTTGTTATGCTAGGTTTGCCCACTGTGTTTTTTTAGCCGTTTGTGGAGCCTGGGCTGTCTACAGAGTTTTTTTACAGTGCGTTCAGGGGACAGGCAGCTAGCAGATTGTGAGGAGATGTTTGCTGTATGTAACAACAAATGTTTTAGTCCTAAAAACGTGTCACATCGCTTAGAGCACCTTTAATGTTTTTTTTCTAAGGTACCGCATGAAATATTTAAAAGTACACAAAACCTTCTAACAATAATATCTACACATAAATGTACCAGAGTTCTCGTTTAATCTTCTAGTCTCGCAAAAACAAATAATCAACTGCAACTAATGTCCCACCCAGCTAGTAGTGTTTGGTGTCCTTTCTGCTGGATTTCTAACTGGTCTGTCAGGGATCTTAAATACTTGCAGCCTGTGTTGCTTGGGTTTGCTATAGTGTAGGGGTTGGTTCTACCCAAGCAATGTTGATTTTACACTCACTCATTAATTTCGACAGTTGACAAGGTCATACCAATGCAATTTACAGGGCAAGAAACACACTATTTTAAGCCATTTTTTAGCCGGCATGTGTTAGACTAATTGAGAATTCTGAGATGAACCATTTCAGATGTGTTGGGTCAGTATTCTAATTTTGCTTCATTGATACTGTTTTAACGAGCAGCAAACTTAAGTATTCAAAAGTATTCAGAGGTTACAACATCCCATCAAATGTATTCTGTAAGGGCAATTTAATATTGCAGTAATTGCAAATGATTTTGCAGCAATATTTAAATAACCAAGCAGTTTGCCACATTTCAAGGACCACCTCATCATTTCCTAATAACAGTGAGGTCCCATGAGGTGCCCACTGTGTATTTTGTAAACCTTTTAAGCATATCATTTTTTTGTTGATGACAAATGACTTCAATTTACTGAGAATTTATGGTGGGTGAAGATCTTGACTCACAGCAGTGCTGCTCACCATGTTGCTGCTGAATCTGCACTATCTGTCGCAAGCCTTGTCTTGGATGTAATTCTCACATGTACATATAAGGGCACCGAGGATGGCTTTCATTATTTTGTTATTAGCCGTGATTCTGTTTGGCACCGCGGATGGGTGACGGTCCAGAGTGATTGTGAGAATAGGCGGTGTGAAGAGGGCCCTGTTTGGAACAGAGAGAGAGAGAGAGCGAGAGAGAGAGGAAGAGAGAGAAAAGCTGATGCAAATCACGTAGCGCCATGACCAGAGTACATTATTCTCAGGCACTTCATGTTGCTGTGGTAACTATTTAGGAGTCAGTGTGTCTGCAATGGGGGTACAGATGGATCAGACATTGTCTGTGTGTGTCTGTGTGTGTGTTTGGTTGAGTGAGTGAGTGTTTATTTGTATTATGTGTAAATGTCCAAGTGGTTTTAGAGTGTGTGTGTGTGTGTGTGTGTGTGTGTGTGTGTGTGTGTGTTTACATGATATACTGTATATCCTGTACTGTTCTAATTGTGTTTTTTTCCTCAAACATGATGGACACATTTTTTTTGGATTGCAGCTGCAATGAGTATGATATAAAATACAGTAATGCGAGCAGGAGCAAGCAAGCAAACAAGCCAGGGAGAGAAGTACAGAGAGCAAAGAGATAAGCAATTAAGCAGGAGTTGGAGAAAGAGAAACAGAAAAGGTGAAAAATAACACGAGAAGGCAAAAGAGTGACAGAAGAGGTTTGAAAGAGACGAGAAAGAGATGGAGGGAAAGAGAGAAATGAAATGAAAGAAAGTCACAAGAGTATATAATCCAAATAAGGGAAGAGCAAAAACAGAGTGCTGTAGACTGCTAGGTGCGAGTGCAGATCACAAGAGTAAAAATCATTGGTTAGGAGAGAGAGAAAAGGAGAGGGCAGGAAATAGACTGAAGGAAAGAGAAAGAGAGAGAGAACAAGGGTTGGCAATTGCAGTGTACAGTATGTATATATATATATATATTACTCTGGGGGTGGATATCAAGCCATGCACCATGAGGTGCTATTAATGTAAGCATGCAGACTGTGCATGCATGTGTGGTCCTCTGGTGCTTACTGGCCAGTGGGGCCCTTCTCTGCCAGAGGCCCCTGGCCCCCAGCCCCAGCCGGCCTCTGCCCTTATATCATTGCCTGTCAGCACCCCATTATTACACCGTCATGCTGTTTCCAACATCCCCACTGCTGTGATACCATTCCCCAGTAGCTACCACAGAGGTCAAAAGGTCATACCTCCCCCCCCAACACACACACACACACCTTGTTTCTCAGATGGCATTTTGTTGTTGATAGTTATTAAGAGTTTGTCATATAATTCTCATACCCTGCAAAAATAACCCTGTCTTTTTTCCTCAATTATGAAATAGCATTATTATGAGATTTTCCAATGATTATAACATTTCCTGAACATGTTACATCCCATGAAGCTGATGCCACACACCAAGTCTGCCAGGAGTCAGTTTTTTTGATGCTAAATGTGTGGTAGTCCAGTGTGGCTTTTGTGTCTAAATCTGCCTTTCCACTCTGTCTCTGCACAAATCTTTTTTTTTCATCTGCTTCACTTTCCTGTCAATCTTTTACAATGTCACTTATCTAGGTCATGCTCCTTCTCTGTGTGAGTGTGCCCGGACTGCGAAACCGCAGCGTCTCAAAAACAGGTTAAAACCGCAGAGGTCACATATCACATGGCCTTGTGGAGTGTGGGCGTCACATGGGGGGAGAGCGCTCTATTGCCCCACGCAGCTCATTACTCCCAGATATGTCCCTCTGCACCAATCGTCTCCGGGCTCACTGGCCTATCATTTACAGGTGAGCGGAGTTTGCATGAATTAACCTCGCCTTATCCTCCCAAGGCCTCCCCATCGCAGGCCATATCTGCATTCTCATTGCCGCTCTCAAGTGCTTTACTTATGCCGCGTTTCGTACGCCGCTATCGCTTATCTAATGTCTTTCAGCCTCTACCGTATCTCCCTCAACCTTTTTCATAAAGCTTGCCCGCAGTGCAACTCAACCCACCCCCACCACCCCCTTCCCCATATCTCTCCATCCCCACCCTCACAGTAGGCTGGCTCTGGAGTGCACCCTTACATTTCATTATGTTTCTCAGGCTTGGGCTCCTAGCATGGACTCCAGTGCGGTTCTCTTGAAGGAGTTTTTGAAAGAGCACTCCACCTTTTTTTCCAAGCCCCCCCCCCCCCTCTGCATGTCAAGTCACTTCCTCTCTGCTTCCCTCTGGATTAGCGTCAGGGAGATGCAGCGTTCCTAGATGGGGTGTGGGCGGACAGGGACGAGCGAACAGTGGAATGACATGGAGGAGCAGACAGTAATGAGAAAGATAGGAAAGAAAAGAGAAGATCACATGCTTATCGCAGGAGGGAGATCATTGACGATGACACTGCCTCCAGAAAAAAAAGCCAATCAAACAGGCACATTGGTTTGTCTGTTTACAGGCTTTCATTCAATCTTTTTCACTTTCTACCTTCACAATACCCCCCCACCTCTCTCTCTCTCTTCCTCCTTGTGGCTCTTCTTCTCTAGCACACACTATATTTCTCCCAGTCTAATGAAAGCTCTGTGTGTATATGTACTTCATTGATTGTAATTGAATTTGGATGGACCAGGCTCTTCAGACGATTGTCTGCAGCGGGGGCCCGTGATGGATTCTACGCCTTTGCCCTCGTCAGCTCAGATTAATGGCAGGAGACCACAGTGGAGGGGCTGCAGCGTCGATCAATTCCTCAATCATGCCATATTTACACATAATCTCATCTGGAGAAGGGGATAGAGAACAGGGCCAGGAAAGGGGAGAGATAGAGATAAAGGGAGAAGAAGAAGAAGAAGAAGAAGAAAAAGAGGAGGAAGAAGAAGTAGAAAGGGCATATATGGAGGAAAGAGAGAGGAGATGACCAAAAAAAACTGAAGACAGAAAACAAAAGCCACGGAGGAGCAAAAACCACGGAGGACAGAAAGAGTGAAGAGGATATTGAGGAGAAAGAAAAAAGGAGAGAGAGAGAAAGGGGGAAGAGTGAAGTGAAGGAGAGCCTATAATTAGCTCTCGGTGTTTGTTTTTAATGAGGAAAGGTCCGCCAGTCCTACGGGGAGGCCCAGGTGAGGCAGCGAGAGCAGGAGAGACACTGTTCTCCACATGCAGGGAGGACAAAAGGATTTCTCAAATACGACTTCCAACATACAGACTCTAATAAAAAAAAGTCACCCCTGACAATTTGAAACAAAGACACATAAGCCAACACCAATTCACCAGCCGTGATGTCGGTCAACATTTATCCAAGCATTTTATTGGCTGTATCTGTGTGTGTGTTTGAGGGGCAGAGAAGTCCCCCCCACCACCACCACCACCACCACCAAACCCCCAACCTTTCCCCAAAGCCAGTGGAAAGGTGGTGATTTATGGGGCCTCTGTGTAGAGTCTATCTCTCTGTGGCTGCGTGGCTCTCCTGAGGCATGGCCCTGAGCTGTAGAGCGGCTAGACTGTGACAGACGCTAGACTAGCGCGGATCAGGGCCCATCAGTATGGGCGAGGGCTACGGCGGGAATCTGAGGGACGGATCACATTTCTGCTGATGGTGCATTGACAGGTTAGTGCGCATCGGGGAAAAGGGCGCTTTTGTGTGTGTGTGTGTACGTGTGTGTGTTTGTTTGTGTGTGCGCATGTGTGATTTTGCAAATGAGCAATGCTCCATATATTTATATATATGTAAGAGAAGAGTGTGTCATTTTTGTAGGGTGTATGATTATACATTGAACATTTCTGTGCATTTCTCTGATTCTGGCTGGTGTGTGTATGGGTGTCTGTATGTGTGGAACGCTACATATTTTGTGTGTGCGTGTGTGTGTGTGTGTGTGCGTGTGTGTGTGTGAGTGTGTGTGCGCGCCTGCTCATGTGACTGTCAGAGAGTGATATATGAGTGGGTTTCAGGAAGCGAGGAAGCTGAAGAGAGCAAGCAATAGCCGGGCGAATATGTTTGGCCTGTTAACACAAATGTGTTTGTGTGGGCGTGAATTAACATGTACGTGGGCTGCAAGAGAGAGAAATATGCAAAACTGCTCAAACAAAAGCAGCCAACTTCTCGACTCTTCGAAATAATAAAAGATAAAAAAAGAATAGCTCTCTATGACTCTTGACCAGACAATAATTTATTTGTTTTCCGAAGTAAATGCGAGAGTTGCTCTTGCTTTTGTATGAGCCAATGCTTCAGCTTAGGCTCCTCGAGAATAATTCCTCAAACACACCTTTTGGCAACGACTAGCAGAAAATAGCTGTCCTGTTTTTTTTTTTTTTTTTTTTTTTTAATCCAATGCTGAGGGGGTTCTTCGGCCTGTAAAACATTGGACATCTTCAATGGAGAACCAAACTGAAAGTGGAAGGAGAGAGACGAAAGGACTGTGCCCATCATGGGGTATTTTTGTGCTGTGTTTGTGAGGTTGGGCACAGTCTTGATAGCCTGAGGTGCCATAATTGGTTGGTGCGGTTGCTGGCAGCACTGATGGCCGTAGTGAGACACTGGTGGCAATGATTAACGATTGTCAATCATCTGGCAAAAAAACAACAACAACAAAAAAAAATACAAAGTCTGTTAATGAAACACAAACGTGTGCCAGCTCATCATTCAGCTCCTGCAGTGTCTGTAGATCCCCTCCGAAGCGCCCCCTAGTGGTGACCAGGTTGCTCTACAGCCCACACAGCTCAGTAGGATATCGGAGCACATGGGGCGTGGGGGTTGGAGGTTAGAGATTTGGAGGCTGGGCTGGGAACAGTTGAGGCAGATTTGCAGATGGAAACCCCCCTGACACACACACACACACACAAATCTGTCAGCCTCCAGTGAGCCACTAGTAACCTAGGAAAGGGCAGGTGGAGAAACCTCTGGCAGTTTCTCCCTTTACTTTCAGCTTTGTTCGCCTGCAGTACTAAGAATGATGGCGCATTTCATTTCTCTGCTGCGTTTGTATGTGTGGTTGTGAATATGTACGTTTGTGTGTGTGTGTGTGTGTGTGAGAAAGAGGGGGGGGGGGGGCATAGAGAACACATCTCTTGTGTGTGTGCGGCGGGTTGCTGCCAAGGAAAAGGTTCATGAGGAGGGATTTTGAACTTCTTCATGCTAGAAGTCATTTTGATCAATGTCTACTGCAGCTACCTTTTGCTCGAGGGCAGTGAGAACCGCTGATGAATTCCTTTGTGTGAGCACTGCTATGTGAGTGAGTGAGAGTATAAATGTATGTGTGTGTGTGTGTGGATGTGAACGACCACGTTTTACTTTTTTCCACCACTGCTGCTTTGGTGAGTAGGAACATTGCGTACCCGTTGAAAAGATCCAGCCGTTAGTATCTTTAATGGCCACTGGGTTTTTCCTATGCTAATGAATGGAGCTGTACGGTGATGAAGGGGGGACAGCTAGCCCATCCTGTGCCACATGGAGTTGGAGGGGCCATCAGAGACCCCACCCAGGTCAGGGATCCAGCCAATGGGAAGGGGCAGCAGAGGGCACGGCGGAGGCTTTTAAAGGGACAGTTAATCCGATTAAACCTGGATGTCATGATCCACCACCCCAACACCCCACACCCACCCCCCACCGCCATCCTTTAACACAGATGTTCAGCCCCCCTCTACCCTCTGTGTCCCTTTACCCCCCACTGTTGATGTCCTGCGAAGTGCTCTGGTAGGCTGCGAAGCACTTAAAAGCTCTTATTCATTATACCAAGATCTCATGCTCTCATATTTGTAAGTGGATGGTTTTGTGCTCTTTGACACGAGGCAGCGAGTGGAGGTGGGTGGGAGAGAGTGGTGGTGGGAATCGGGGGTGGTGTTCGACAGGTATTTGCGCAAAGCGTGTAGCCGAGGTGCGGATGAGGAAAATGGCAAGAGACACGCGTCACGAAGATGAATCTGGGAATGGTGGCGGGGAGATGCTCAGATTGTACTCTTAGTAGCAGCTTGGCCATCACTTTTTAGCTGTTTTGATGTTAAAAGCTGAGCGTCGGAAAGGGATGGGGGGGGGGGGCAATCCTGAACGAGCAATGCAAATACAACCACTCCCCTTTTTCCCATTCGGACTGAGTGTTCCTGGAAATAGGAATGTAGTCAATGTAGTATCGGTGAGTATGTAGTGTACAATGTAGTAAACGTTGAATAAAACATATTTATTATCAGTAATTACAGTATTACGTTTCTATAATATATTGTAATATATTACATTTTTATAATGAATCATTCCTGTGGTAGGATCTGTGTTGTGCTAGATCTCTTTCCAAAATGTTGTGCATGAGTGATGCCCAGTCTGTTATCAGTCTTGGGGACATTTTGTGAAGGTGGCATAGAGAAGCTAGCAACTCTTTGTGGATATTCCGGTGTTAGATGAAAAGCACTGACAGCCGTTGAATTCTCAGGGTTTTTTTTGAGAGCCTTCAATCCACACACACATTATTCATATCACATGCCACTTAAGCACCATTTGGGAATGTGTTGGTTCGGACAGCACCCAGTAAAAGCAACTTTCCAAAATTATCCATGAACGTTTTTGTTGTTGTTGTTGAAGGATGAATTCAGAATTTTAATTAAAAATAATAGCATCCCCAAAATTCTCCCTAAAAGGGAAAGTGTATCCTTGGTAGCTGCGTGTGTGCTGAAGTAGTTGTGTGTAGTGTTTAGGCAAGTACATCCAGAAGGAAGAAGGTGGAGGACACCCTTGAGTGAGAGAGATTTGGAATCGATTGCAGAATGTGAAGAATAAACATGCTTTTATCTTCCTGGGACCTTTTAGATAAACAATACCTAATGCTTCTCCCACCAGTGCAGTGAGACAGCACCCACTCTAGCCAGGTGGGGTTAATGTCTCTGACTCTCTCACTATTAACTAAGCTACCAGTTACTCC
The DNA here is from genome assembly GCA_017657215.1 of Limnothrissa miodon. Classification (NCBI taxonomy): domain Eukaryota; kingdom Metazoa; phylum Chordata; class Actinopteri; order Clupeiformes; family Clupeidae; genus Limnothrissa; species Limnothrissa miodon. The sequence continues at coordinate 30,583 of JAGFZM010002108.1, read as the reverse complement.
CCATCAGATATAGCTTCACAACACAAAAGCTATCTGAAGCTAATTTACAACAAAATGACAGCCAGAGCTTCTACGGTCCTTCTACAAAGACACTATTACACCAAACTATCTCTCTGATAAACATAGTAACAAACTAATACTAATGTAAATACTATACTTATAAGCATGAATAGCAAGAATATTATAAGCATGTGTGTGTGCCATTTTTTGTGGTTCTTTGTGCCATCCATCCATCTCCCTCTGTCTTTCACTCACCCACACACACACCACACACATACATGCACACATTCCCACATCCTTCTCTGCCTTTGCTTACGACACAGTCACCCATGGGAATGTGAAGATGGATCGACTCAGCCTTCAAACTGGGAGTAGAGGAAGGAAGGGTTGGGAGGGGGTGAGGGTATGCCTAATATTTTCATGATCAGAGACAATATTGTCATGACTTAACCTTTTCCCACAGAGACAGCGGTTGTTGGTGGTTGTAAGATTGTAGTGTGTCTATGTGTGTGTGTGTGTGAGAAAGAGAGAGTCAATGTGTATGGGGGTGGGGAGAAGTAGAAAACACCCCTCTCTGCCTTGTACTGTGTGTGTGTGTGTGTGTGTGTGGCTTGCTGAGCCAGCAGAAGGACCTGGTGAGAGAGAGGGTCCATGTATATTTACCACATCCCCAGTCCATCCATCAAAAGCCAGGCTGCGTTGCCCGCACACGTCTGTCAAAGTCCACTCCCATTCCCAGCCCACTTCCTCACATCCCTCTCCTCCGACAGCTCTTTACTCTGTATGTGCATGTTTTAGAGAGAAAAAAAAGCTTTGTTTTCTTTCTTCCCCCCCCCCCCCCCCCCCGCTCCCCTCTGTTGATGGTTCCTGTTTATATCACCTCAAACTACAGTTAGTTTGAATCATTTTTTCTGTTGCTGTCCATATCCTTTCATAGCTGACCCTTCTTTTTCTCTCCCTCTTTTTTTCCCCTCCCTCCTCATCACCATCCCCCCCCCCCAGTCATTTATTTTCTGATCTCCAGCAGGCACTCCGGTGGCAGGTTGAGGGCTAGTAATTTGATCCAGCCCAGGCAGTTTGTTGCTGGCTTGGATGGTGCGGCCAAATGCGCTCCCAGTGGCAGTGGAGCTGAAGCATCACGGCGTCGCCACCGCTGTCCAGACGGTGTCCTTGGTAACACCTTGTTACGGTAGAGGAAAAGTGTAAATGACTGAGGACGAGGAGAGGCAATCACTCGATCCTCTGTGAGAGAGGCAGAAGGAGAGAGAGAGAGAGAGAGGGAAAGAGGAGAGAGGAGAGGGGGTGAAAAGCAGAGAGCTGACAATGATGTGAGTGCTTGGCCGAGCGGCTGTGGTGGAGTCTATTCACACCTGTGATGGAGAGGCGCAGGGCTGGTTTTCTGCCTGACTCCACACTCGTGTCTGAGTGCGGCACTGTTGGGTGCTGCCTGACACCACACGCTGGCACACATGCTGCTTCTGGATTCGCTGCCTTGGCCCACAAGCTCTGCTCTGTCCAGTCTCAACTACGCACACATCTTAACATTTTATAATGATAATTTCGGCGTCTGAAATGGAGTCTGAATTGGCATCCAAACATTTATACACAGATCTCCACACATCACACACACCTGCATTTGTTGCCTAATTCTACTCATACTAATAATACACAATGCCTGATGCACCACCCACATCTACACGTGTTTGGGTTTTGATATCATATATCTCTACACACATGGGCATTTGTTTCCCGATACCATGCCATACCATGCACACGACTGCATTCTGTGCCTGCATCCATTCATAGAGTACTTGTGTCATCTGTTATTGGTTTATATGCATGTCATCATGCCACACTCATTCGTGTGAGAGGGGTTTTCGGTGCCCCAGTGTCACAGTGGCCTCTGCTACTGTTTGAGGCAAGAGCAAAGGGTTGTGTCAGAGCAACACGTGAGTCAGGGAGTGTGTGTCTATCCATGTGCCTTTATCGTGTGTAGTTATGCACTGCTGTGGTGACACAATTACATATAATAGTCGTAAAACAACCTGTCTCAGTCATACATATGCACACACACGCACACACACACACACACACACACACACACACACACACCGCACACACTACCTTGCCGTGATCAGGTTCACATCTAGAACACACATATACTCACACACACACACACACACACACACAATTATACCCCCCTGCCTCCCTCCATCCCTCTTTCTCCTATGCACTTAGGTCCAAAGGTAGAGTAATGTGACATGCCGTGGGGGCCGCTCTGATGTGCTTTAATATGTTTCAGTGTTTCGGTGTCTCAGCCCCCCTCACCTCCACCACCCCTCCTCCACCTCCCCTGCTCTCTCTCTCTCTCTCTCTCCCCCAGATGGGGACGGCCCTAATGACATTAGCTGGCCTGCATGAGGGACACGTCTCCTCTGTGCTGGCCGGCACAACCAGAGAGCCAGCCAGCTCAGTGAGTGGTCTGCCTGTAGTCCACTCTCTCTCTCTCTCTATCTATCTCTCTCTCTCTCTCTCTAGTCCCGTCCCTCTATCCGACTGCTCCCCGAGACAGGAAGAGGCCACAGGGAGAGAAATCTAATAAATAAATGAGAGGATGCGGGGAGAAGAGAGAGAGAGAAGGGAGAAAAGAGGGGGGGAGGAGGAAGGGGGGATGAGAAATATATAAATTAAGTTCTCGGTTCTCGTAAATCATGTTGAGAACTTCCAGTAGACAGGCGAGGGTGGAGCTTGTCAGAGAGCGGAAGAGGCAGGGAGAGAGTTAGTGAGAGACAGAGACAGAAAGAGAAAAGATAGAGGGGGAGAGAGAGAGAGAGAGAGTGCGGGAATTGTTTCCACTCCTCTCTCAGCCTGGGATTGGCTCTGGAGACTTGGCGTCGAGGTGTTTTTAATTGATTTTTGATTAGCCTGACAAGGGGAGTATCCATTAGCATGGGGAAGATGAGAGTGAGAGAGCGAGAGAGAGACAGAGAGAGAGAGGGGAAGAAAGAAAGAGAAAAGTGGATGGGTGGAGAGACACATATCTGACACACACCACTGGGACAAATGTAGCATCTCTCATTTTAACTCCAACTCTTTCGCTGCCTAATTGACTCAATTATTTGGCTTAATTAGTCTCAATTAGCCTCAAGTTCAAGGTACTCAAGTGAGTGATGATGAAGGTAAGAACTTTTTTCACCTCTCTTGACACACACACACACATACTCACATATACTCACACACCCACGCATGAACATAAACTCATTCGCTCACACTCCCAGATGAACACACACACACAGCAGAGGCTTTCTCCAACTGATTGAAATGCAGGCATGCTAACACCCATTCGCAGACATGCACTGGGATGAATTAATATTTAATTAGCAGAAAACATACTGGCAGCTCCTGAGTAATTCACATAAATATTCATTAATGTAAGGCCACTCTCTCTCTCTCTCTCACACTCACACACACACACATTTAGATAGTAGGCAGCAGTGGCCCCGCCTGAGTCGTCATGCCCAAGCAATCACTTCACACACACATAAGCAGCAAATGCATTTGACACTTGGCAATGAATCTGACACTAGCTTTTCTACTTGGAATTGGAGTCAGAGTCTACTTGTTCTATTTTTTACGAGCATGGCGTTGCCCAGCTGGGAGTCAGAGGAAGAGGAAATGAGGGGAAAAAAGATAAAGGGGGGGGGAAGAGTAAACTCGAGTGTGAGAGTTACTGAGTGTGTGACAGAGTAAGAGAGATAGAGAGAGAGAGATACTTTTGGTCACGCTAGATTTGCTCTTTCAAATATCTCTGTAATTTGTAAGTTTGAAACCCCATTTCTGCTTCTCTGGCTTCTCATCTCTCCTGATGCCTCCTGTTTGTCTGGCCAGAGAAGTTGGTCCCAAAACCACTTAAACACGGAACAGCAATTTGCGAACGCAGGCAACATTCACACTCTTTCTCCTTCCTCACCCCACGCACTTTTCCTCAGCTTGTTCGCACTCACTCTCTCACTCGCTCGCTTGCTCGCACTCGTTCGGTCCTTTATCTCCACGTATCTGTCTATCCTCCGCTCCTCGCACATCTCACTAATTTCCACAGTGCAGGAGGGACTGGGCCTGATCACGGCAGAGGTGCTTCAGAGCGGCCCGGTAATGGAGAGGATGATGGCCGCGCTAAATGAATATGAGAATGAGGTGTTGCATTGGACTCTGAGATTTGTCGACTGTTGTACCTCTTGCAGAGGTGTGGAGGGACACTTTCTCATCTTCTCCTCCACCCTCTCAAACTCTTTGTATCTTTCTTTCTTTTCCTCCTGGAGGCTCACTAATTGTATTTCATGACTAATTGGTGTATTAGTGGAACACATTTAAGGCCGTGCAGGCAGGCTTTAGGGGACCCCCGGAGCTCATTAGGTCCTCATATTCAAGGCGGAAGACTATGTTTGGAAGAGTGTGAGAATCCACGCAAGTGGTCAGGTGAGGACGGCAATTAAGGAAGTGCATCATTTCCAAAAAAAAAAAAAGATTCTGTATAAAAAGCTGCTTTCATATAAGCATAATTTAGCAAGGCTCTCTAGTGCCCAGGTCCAAATTGCCGCAGTTCCACTGCACTTTCTCCTTTGATTTCACATGCGCATGTGGCGGCAGGAGACACACTGTAGCAAAATATTAAAATATGATGCCGAGGTGGAGGAGGGGAGGAGTTGATTAATTAAGAGAGAGGGGAGTGAGATGTCGAGCAGAGTGTTCTTCATTAGTTATTAAAGTCTCTCTCCTATGTGTTTTGTTTGCATATTCATACTGAAGCCAAGGGTACTGCTGAATTCCCATACAGGAAAAGTCAGAGTCGGCCTGGGCAACTTTCCTTTTTTGATGATGAAGACCAATCGCTGATCTCTTGGGAGAGGCAAGGTAAAATGAATGTTCATGTACGAGACAAGCTGTCTTGAAGTTTACTGTACACCTAGACATTTTAGTGTTACTGGGGACCAGGCAACAGTTTAACTAGGATAGATTGAATGAATCTGGTATTCTCTCATTTTCTGTTTATTTCCATCTGTTGATTCTTTAGGTCCTCGTCCACTTGTCTCTCCTGTTTCCACAACCAGAATGACATTAGAAAGCAATATTTGCAGATAGAGTGCATTGATCCCCCTGTAATGCGTCTCGATCCTCCCCCTCCCCTTGCCAATTTACGAGCGGTAAAACTAATACCATCTTTAATCAGATGCAATTATTGCATTGAGTTAAGATCTCCTGCCAATTATAGCTCATTAGACTCCTTATAACATTAGTGGAGTCTTGAGTGACTGATATGGGTGCAGGCTACCGCTACATGGCTGTGAGGGGGGAAGGAACTAGGAACAATCATAGGAACTAGGAACAATCATCTTTACTTGGTTCATGCCATGGAGGTAGACCAGTTAGGCCACAGTGTGCTAGGCTATGGGATGCTATCTGATGTTAAAGTGGGGGCCACTTCAGTTGGGGTGGGGATGGTGGCTTGGCTGGTGCTAACTGTATTTCTCATGCAACAGGTATTCGTACACATGCACAAGACATGTGCCCCTGTATTAACCTACATCATGCATAAACATATAGGATGCACACACAAACACACACACACACACACACACACACACACACACACACAAAACATGCATATTGGCTATATATGCAACTGCTATTGTAGACAAGCATTTGCAAGCCATGTGCATGTACACATATACACACTCACACACATACACACGTACACACATATTCACACACAGACATATCTTAAATATGAACTAGCACTGACATTCTGTTTCCTGTTTCCTTTCTCCTCCTCCTCCTCATCCTCTACTGCCTTCTTGGAGCACTCTCCACCTCCTCCTTCTCTGTGCTGTGTTGTATTTCTCCTTCTCTTCTCTCATCTCTCTCTCTCTCTCTCTCTCTCTCTCTCTTCATCTTGGCTCACCCCTTCAGCTGCTCTGTGCTGTCCCTCTGTGTGTCACCCCTCTGATCTCCACATCCTCCAGCCTTCCCTCTAGTTTGTTTTCTCTGTCGCTTGTTTTTATTTCCCACCGCTCTAGCCTCTCTGCTTCTCCCTTTCCCCTGGCTCCTAACCACTCACCCCCTCGCCAAAACTCAATATACATTACATGACCAAACACAGGAGTGAAGTGTTTGTGTGTGTGTTAGCGTGTGTGTGTGTGTGTTTAGTGTGTGTTTAGTGTGTGGCGAGGTGTCTCTGTGAGAGTCCGTCGCGATGTGTTGCTGTGTGTAGCGCCTTTAGGCCTGCAGTAATAAACGGAGCATAGGCGGGAGCACACCGCGCTGAAGCCGGGGGAGCTCTCCGTGGTGCTGAAGGACGGTGGGTGTCTAAGCTTACAGCTGGTGGGAGGAAAGCAATTTAGAGATAATGCCCACAAAGTTGTATATGCCATTATTAAAACCGTATAGGGGAGCCGGAGTCTGAAAAATGTTTCAAATTGCATTTCGGTCTCATCTGATGTGAAGATTCACCGCACTGTGGCTGCAAACCAGGGACATTTCTGTTATTACAAATGGACTAGAGACACTGACTTTTGGCATGTGTGTGTGTGTGTGTGTGTGTGTGTGGTTGTGATCTTAACTCCAGATTACCCTTTCTCAAGGCCGCTATCTCACAACTGAAATATTTCATAGCATAGATAGAATAGGTATAATTTTATGAGAAAAATGGGACTGCTTCATTTAACTGTTCATTTAGTGGCACAGTCATTTCCCTTCAGTAAGTATGTGGTCATAAGCACAGCCCAGAAATATCAGGTGTGGATGTAAATGCTGTATTTTCTGTCAGAATTGAACGTCAGCCAGTGTGGATTTGTGGGATTCTGAAAAGGCAGAACATAGTCATTACAGCGGGACCACTCATCCAGGTATATTGTGGGAAGTATTGATAATTCTCCGTCATTATTCATGAAATTGAAAACTAAATTCATCTGTGGCCTTGGCTCTAGGTCTGTGGTTATGCAGAGCTCTTCTATGAATATATCACTGATAATTTGTGGCTTGAGATCAGCTTGAATAAAGTATTTTAGTATTACTCTCTTGCAGCTGTCATTGCACCTTATTCAAGTCTTATTATTATTCATTTTATTTGAACTGATAGCTATTTATTTACCTCAAGGTTTGGTGAAGAGTTAGGGGGGAAAGTAAGAATATAATTGCATGATTTTAACTATATATATGACAATTAAGTTCTTAAATCTTAAAATAAGAATAAAAAAACAGTGATTGTTTTAACTAATTCAAAAAGCAGAGGTAACCTATAATTATGGTGGGGTTCATGTAGGCTACATCTAAGCTTTCAATGTACTCAGTTCTTATACTTCTTTCTGTGTGTAATTGATTATCTGGGTTGGAAATATGAAATCCAAGTGCACAAACATCTACAAAATCAGGCAACATTTGTAAACTTTTCTTTAGCAGCAGAACTGTGAGCATCAAAGAGACAGTTTGAACATATCTATGTTGCCTGCGAGACATGGTCCCTCGAGAGATGATTAGTTAGTAACAGTCTTTTTCTGCCTGTGTGTATTAAACTGATTTGTGATTTTTTCGTAAAAGTATTACTTGGGTTGGCATTTCATTTCGGAAGACGACAAAAGTGCATGTGTGCAGTCAGGTCTCTGTTTATGACACATGCACTACTTACCCAAGCTGCAGTGTTCACAGCAGCGCTATATTGAAATCCAGGCCATATCCAACAAGCCGTCCACACTGTGCATGTCTGAAGCAATGGTAATTAGAGACACTAAAGTAAAGGGAAATAGTAAGGGTAAAAGGATTTTCACAAGAGTGCCTTATTATTTAATCTTCACACTTGATAATCAGATAAAATACTTGACCCCAGATCATGATTGCCTGGAGTGTTAAAAAACATGTTATTTTGTTTCAGAAATACTTTTAATTACCTTGTATGATAATACACAAAACGATTCAAAACTAGGTCTTGAAAGCTGAAATTGAATTAAAAAAAAAGACAAAAACAGTGACCTCAACCAGTCATACTCCTTTGGGTCCGACGGTGTTATTCTGCAGTGATGGTTTTGAGGAAACACGGGCCCATGCTCGTGTGGAGTCTGTATAGCTGGATACAAGCGGCGGCTGTGTGGGTCACTCCACTAATGAAGGCTTCGCCCGTCACTGTCTCCATCTCCTGTGCCGGTCCCCAGCTGTGGCTGATGAGGAACTCCGTGGAGTGGAAACTACAGCTCAGGCTCCTCGTGCTTGACACCAATCTGCCATAATTACCACAGAGGCCTTCCCTCTCTCCCGCTCTCCCTACTTGTCTCTCACTGTCAATCAACAAGTCGTTTCACATCACAATTAACCACGTGGAAGGCCAAGGACATAATTGACAATAATTAGGCAAATTGTGGATTCGGAGGAAGGCTGACATCATTGGAAGTGCTACCGCAGACGAAAAGTGCATTGGCACAAGGAGAAAGGAGAGGTGAGAAGTGAGAAAAGTCACAGTCCATAATGATAACGAACCAAACACAACTCTTCAGGATCCCCCCCTTTCCTCATCCCCCACCGAGAGCATGCTCTCTTCGCTCCACTCTCCCCACACATGGGGATATCTCTGGGCATATCTGGGTAATTATACAGTGCATGCCTCAATGTCGTGAGCTGGGGAGAGGAAATGCACCTTTGATCTCGACACTCCCGGTGCCTGGTCTTATCTGTGAGCTATCACCTCTGCCTGAGGGCTTACATTCTGTCTCTGGGTCTGGGGAGGCAGGGAAATAGAGCACCCGTGACATGACGGTTATTGTGTGTTCATATGTGAGCATGCATACATATCCATGCACACACACACACTTATGCATGTATGTATGCGGGAGCGCATATGTGTAACTGTGTGGATGTTTAAGTGCTCAACGAACTGTGCTGTTACATGCTATAGAGTCTATAGGAGAGATGTTGTGTATGTGTACTATGTGTGTGTGCGCGTGCATGCACGCGCATGCATAAGCAGATAGCATAGTAAGTCTTTGGCTATCTCATTGACTATTATATTATATGTACAGGGTGTGTAGAATTGCATGTGTGTGCAGGGGCTGGCACCAAAGTGTCCTTGTCTGTCTGAGTTTAATCAAGCATTTTTTTTTCTTGCTCAGAGTGTGAATTACATAGCATGTGCAGCATTTGTGTGGGTATATGAGTGTGTGTGCTTACTTGCACGTCACAGAGAGAACACACCAGGGAGAGACGCATTTGAATTTGCATGTGCTTACACATGAGTATTAGATACCATGTACAGTACAAGTCTGTTTTTCTATTAGTGTAAAAGTGTGTGTGTGTGTGTGTGTGTGCTATTTCTGCCTGTGTATGCTTTGCATTTCCATGTGAAAAGAATGGTGCACTCCAGACGGGCAAGTCTTCACTTCTTGCTTCACTTCTTGATAGCTACCCCACCCTTTCCCACCACCACCAGTACCCACCATCTCTGTTGCCACATCATGAGGAGCTACTTACCTTCCACTGCCTGCTTTTGGAAAAAAAAGAAAAAGAAAACATTTCTCTGTGCAATTTGCATTTCCATATGCTGCCAGTGGCGCCAGTGAGAGTGGATAATTGGGCTGAATGCGGCGATGCTGAGAGAGGACGAGAGAGAGAGAGAGAGAGAGAAGAGAGGGAGAGAGAGAGGCCATCTGAAAAAAAACGCAGCCATTACTGGTTGAGTTTTTTCCCCTCCCTCCTATCTCTTCACCACTCTTCTTTTGTGCCGTCCTGCTCTCAACCACTTGTGCAGCAGAAAAGATTTACCTTGGCCTCAAATTCCCCCCTCCCTCGCTGCCTCCGGTTCACTCCATTCCTCAATGCCTCCCTCTCTCTCTATCCGTCTCATCCATATTCAACCAGCGTCTTTCTCACTCCCCCTGTCACCCTGTGCACAGCGCTAATACACCAATTAGCCCTGAGAGCACATAATGGACTATTTCATATTGCAAAGGAGAGAGAGGCAGATAAATGCAACATAAGGGAGAGAATAAGTCAGAGCCAAGAAACTGAAAACATATATAGTATATGCAGATGTATGCAAGAAGGGCTGTAAATGGGCGAGTAAGCCAAGTGTGATACTTGTATGTGTTACTTTGTTACCTATACAGGTCTAATGTATCGTATTGGTCAAAGAAATCATCCGAGCTTATGTTTTTGACTGCCCTCTCTTGCTCTAGTCGTCACTATTGCATGGGAAACTGCGCATACAGTCACTAAAGTGTGCAATTGTCATACATAATTCTTATTCTTAGCATTGCATTAACACTGTTATCACAAGTGTCCTGCTGTATTACATAGGTATGGAGATAATAACATTGTTTTGTGTATATGTATTCCTGTACTGCAGCTGATATCTGATAGGTATTGTAGATATCTTCACTGATGAAGAAATTATAAATCACTAGAACAATTTATCGGGCTTGTTGCGAATGTAACTGCTCATAATTTGCTGCCGAAGTGCGCAACCGTTAATTGGATGTTTTTGCAAGTACTCGGGCAACTAAGCTAATAAGCTTTTGAATGATTAAAAACAAAACCGTCAGGACAAAAATATCTTATTTGAATGAATCGCCCATGTAACTAAAAATAATTAGTGGGAGAGGTGTCCAGTAATGGTGCGCGTAAACAGCTGTCTGCATGCGACGGAGCTGTCCGGGGTCCTGACCATGACGTCGTCTGGGCACAGTTGATGTGTTGAAGTGGCTTCCACTTGACTAAATCGCCAGAGTGTTCAGTTATGTGTGTCGGCGACAGACAACGGTGCAGCACGACTGTGAACCCTACCGACATGCCTAGTACAGTTTCTGTGTTTACTTGAAACTAACTCATTGGACCAAACGCAGCATGTGACGTGTTTGAGCCAATTAGAATTACATTACTTAAACGTTTACTAGGCAGGAAAACATGATCTGCCCTACTTCAGTTCCCGCCCTCAAGGAACGGCTGGGTGAGGTCACTTTGCAAACAAATAAGAGCGATGTCGCAGGAAGAGTTTATACTGCCCGTCTTGGAACAGAGCAGTCAACGTTTAATGTCAGACACGATATATAGACATTTCACCGCTCATAGACATATCACGACCGGAAAAATCAATATGACTTAAAAAATTAAAACAATGTACTACGAGGCGCGTGAACAATTGGTGACGCAATCTCATTCCTCACCGTAGAGACAAACTCAAGCAAGTTGCCAATACAGCGGCTGACGTCTCCGTGACAGTGTGTCCGTGTGATCATGGCGGTGTTGGGGTCGGGGCAAGCGCAGATCAGAGAGCACGAGCGTGAATGAGAACTAAACAAACCCTCCCACCCAGCTCTTACCAAACATCAGATGTCAAACGCACGACAGCGCACGCACAGTGAGTGAAGCCCTATGCTAGTAAGGAAATGCCATTAACCGCTCAGAGAAGTAACCAATCACTGAAGGTCGCGAGATATTACAGTGTAGATTCTTCTGATGGCGGTGGCAATGGTCCGGTGCATCGTGACCACCTCGTTCCTCCTATCCCTACTTGCACCCATTCCTTTAGGGTTTGATGCTTATGTTCTCACCTTGTTTTCGCTGCGCATGGCATGTCATCTTAAGGGATAACTGAATTAGGCTAGTTGATATTCCAACGATGTGAATGATGCTACCTTATATCACTATTTTGCATTAGAGCTACTCTTGCACTGCGATACGAAAAAGGTGTAGTGTTTGCAGTTTTTATATTAAATAAAATGGAGAATTTACAAAGAAAGGGTAGCCTACGTCCTATGTATGTTTTATTTCTCACAAACCCACTGCTGCATATCGCTGGAAAATCTAGCAATGGCAATCACTAGTGTTGTGGAAAATGTCTCATTATTTTCTTTATAGTGCTAAACTTTATTTCGCATCTAATTTGGATGCGTTCCCTATGCAAAAGTAAACAGGCCGATCGGAAGTATTCTGTAAGTCTTCTGAGCTGTGAAGCATTTCTACATTCTGACTGGGATCGAGAAAGAGTGAGTGTGTTAGAAAGAAAGAGAGAGAGAGAGAGAGAGAGAGAGAGAGAGAGAGAGAGAGAGAGAGAGAGAAGGGGATGGGGTGGGCTTGGGAGGGAGGGAGATAGCCTGATCCTTCCTAAACGCCGTAACATGGAGAAGAGGAAGCTTTGATGTATGCGCGCTGGTCCAAACAAGTGACATTGCCGACGAGTAACCTAATATTAGTTGTTGGCTCTGGGTTATCTTGCCATTTATTCGTAATTCCCGTTGCGTAGAATGTATTTCTTGTGCTGTGCATGTTGGTCCACAACATTCTGAACGTCTTGGCAGTGAGAGCTGATTTACGGTGTATAGCAAATAGCGTGTACCACAGAGACTGACTGCGGAAGACCTAGTCATTTGTGTGTATTTCTTGTGATTATGTCGTATTTATTTATTACCTGTGGATATAACTAAAATATTTGTCATTACTGCATGGCTGAAAAGAAACGTCATTGCCTTAAAATTGGACTGGTTCCCTTCGTTGTGTTGACATGACTTTGAAAGCAGGACCATTTTTTGTCAACAGTAGCCTGCTATGTGGACATTTTCACTATTCCAGCTCTTTATAACGACAAGGTGTTTTCCGTTCCTTCGGACTATTCTGTTGTATTTGGACAATTCCCTTAAATTGCAATTTTAAGCTTTATGTATTTGCACGAAGAAGAGACAAGGAGAAAACGACGGATATCCAGAGGGAAAGCGCGAGCAAGTGAACCGGGGGAAAGAAAGAATGAATGAGATTCACTGAGAAACGGAGGAAATTGGAGCAATCAAGGTAGGACACGAAAGAAGGTGTTCATGGTAGTGTCCGAGACAGTTAAATCTTTCAGTTAATTTCCCTATGACATCGGCCTGATGCAACCATACGCATTATGTGGATTTTTTGTCCCTGGCAAATGTTTAGTAGTGTTATTGATGCGTCAACATTAATAGAATCCCTATGCATTTGCAAAATATTTTTTCACGAGTGTGACGATGAAAGGTGCATCCAGGTCATTTGTATTTCGCCTAATTTGTCCTCGTTTAGACGTAGAATACATTACTAATTAGATTGAAGTAAGGTAAACTTAATTTATAGGCTATAGCATGTATTACATAAACCACTATGAATGACGTTTAATAAGATTATGCCCAATTTTTACACGTTGAGTCTCACTTGAGTTCAAAAATGAATTTGGCCATGGCCTTTAAAGACTGCTGCGTTACACGCGTTTTTATTTATTTATTTTTAAAATCTCAGTCGAAGATTGTGCTGCACAAGGTGATGCCCTCGCAGGCAACACGAGTGAAGTGAACAGACTTTAGTAACCAAGCCACAGCATGTTGGCTACATAAATGAGTGAGCGATGACCTGTCATATAAGCTGCCTTGGACCAATGGCCTTGCTCGGAGCATCCTGAGAGGCAAAGAAACACTCAGGAAATAAGGCATATGTACACGGAAAAGAAATGAAGTGAGAGGAGAGTGCCTATTGCTTCTCGCACTCTCTTTCTCGAAACAGCTTTTTACTGTCAGACACATGCCGTTTTGCCACAAGGAGACTCAATGTATGTTACACAAGGAAATCCGCATTATAGCTCAGTGAAGCCACAAAAAGCCTAGTCCTTTATGTTCGGGTCTTCATTATTAATCCTCGACCACATTTGTAACCTATAGGCCTACTGCACGCGGTATTACACATAATCCTGAACCATTACGGCACGAGTAGGCCGTACCACTGCATTTTCTGTTGGGCCTAACAGAATGTCCGTCGAAATGTAAAAAACGTTATTGAATTTGTAGCCTGTCATCATATTAATATGTGGCCTGCTGGTGCATGAAACTGATCTGAGGACGGTTTTATTGGCTCAGTGTCTTTAGGGTTTGTTTGCTCGAAATGCCAAGCTGGGAAGCAGCAGGTACCATTTTGGGAGCTAACAGCTTGTGACTCGCTGTCTGAAATCAGGGGACGCTTCAGTTTTCATCCCAGACAGGATCTAGAATTAACCAACACAGTTTGAGCACTCAGATTTTGAATAGGTTTATCACCAAAAATTCAATTTGAGGAGAAAGGATTTATGTCTCGCTGTCTGTGTGTCACATCACCATCAGAAAAATTATTCTAAGCTTTCAATGGATGAATAATAGACAGACATTAGTGTTGTATTAATGGTACTGCCATTTCTTATATGATGGCAGTAAGTAGACCAAGATTTATTTCCACAATTGCTTTTCCCATACCACATGTAATATGAGATGTCACAGGAGCAACAAGCCTACTATAATAAAAATATTCAACAGACCCACATGCCATCGTCACAACATACATTTACTCTGTATTTAAAAGAATTTTGAACATTTACTCTGTATGTTCAAAATTGTTTTTAACCAATCCACACAGATTAAGTTTTTACAGCCTTACTGGCCACCCATTGTTCACATCATGCCCAGTGCCAGGCCAGTGGTTCCAATTAATTTTGCATCATTTACATTATGAATTATAAAAGACACAATGACAAGGACATCCTGGGATGACCCATGATAACCAAGACACACACACACACACACACACAATTGCTGAACACACATCTCTGGTCCCCAAGTGAGCTCAAGTCAGACCCCTAATTATTTCTCATTCTGTAGTCCATTCCAGTACATTAGGCTATGGTGCCCATTGATGGATGAAGTCTGCTTGTGAGATACCATGCATTTTTCATAATGGCTCGTGCATTGCACCTGCCTCAGAGTCTGCCTTGTACACCCAGACCGTGTGCCCATGCTGTGCTGCTGTCAAGGTAATATCCGCAGCAAATTAGAGTCCTTTGTGTCTGTGTGTTCTGTTTTTTTTTCATATATTTGCCTTGATTTTAATTTTCTTTTTTTTGTCTCTCTTTCTTTTCTTTTACCTTCTTTCATTCTTTCTTCTTGTAATCAGTCTTGGCTCCTCAGGAGACCTTTTCAATCACATCACCTGCGGGGACCTGACACACACACACACACACACACACACACAAATAATAAGTATCCCACAAAAGCTTACACTCTTTTACTAGACATGATGTTTTGAAAGAACTTAATTAATTTAGACTCCTTGATCTTGACACGACTGTAAAACAAAGCAAAGTCCTTGTTTGGAGCAACTCACAGATTTTTCTATAATCTATACAAAACTGTCTTCAACAGTATAATCACTGTCAGTGACAGTATTTGGAGGCAATGGTTTGAATGTATCGATTGAAGTCGGCCTACAGGCATTTGTGAGCGCTTTGATGTCAACCTCAATATTCCAGGCATCCATTTACAAAACCTAACCATAGATTTATGCGTGCTCGACTCAAGTAAGTGTGTCTGGGCAGGACTGGTCAACCACTCCAGAGAGGTATCAATGTACTTGCCACATAAAAAGGGCAAATATTATCATGTATATATACCTGAACTGCAACCCAAATATTTGTAATGGACAGAGAGAGAAAATGGGAAAAAAAATGTGTATTCCAGTGTGTGTATGTGTGTTTAAATTTGTGTGCATGCTTGCAAATTTTTATGTGTGTGTGTGTGCGTGTTAGAATGAGGGGAGAATAAAAGACTGAGCCAGGAGCAGAGAGATGTATGGTACGTGGAGCAACAAGCCGAATTTGTCCCAGCTGTTGTGTG
Source organism: Limnothrissa miodon (assembly GCA_017657215.1). NCBI lineage: Eukaryota > Metazoa > Chordata > Actinopteri > Clupeiformes > Clupeidae > Limnothrissa > Limnothrissa miodon. The sequence continues at coordinate 14,903 of JAGFZM010002108.1, read as the reverse complement.
AGGACACAAAAGCGTGGTGCGGCGCATGTCCCTTTCGGGGCTGTGGCTCAGTCGCGGCCTTTGTGAAGCCAGAGTGCTCTGTGAATGCACAGATGAATGTGGGGGCTTGTAACCGCCGGCACCAAGCACAGGGGCCTTTGTGTGTGTCTAAGAGAGCAGAGGCCTATAAAAAATACTACATAACTACATGGGGAACTAAGGGTGATAGGTTGTGATGCGTCTGCGTGTGTGTATGTGTATGCATATGCCTCCTGTCTGTGTGTTAGTGTGTGTGTGTGTGTGTGTGTGTGTGGGCGATGCTGTCGCTGGCAGTATTGAGTGGACAAGGCTGGTGTTACAAAAAGGCTTGCAGCCATTCATAACCTTTTGCACAGCCCTCCACCAACCGCTGAACCCAACACCCCCACCCCCTGCAACCCTACCACCTGCAGACCATCCAACATGGCGGTGCGCTCCCTATCAACAAGTGCGCTCGGAGGTAGGCATGGAACAATCAATACCAGCTGCTCTCCGTACACCTGGGCTCGTGCTGAAATTGGCCCAGCCGGAGCAGCACTGCTGTGGGCTAGCGAACGCTTTAGTGTGCCTCTGTCTTTGGGGCTACATGTCTATTGACTGTGGATGAGGGTTGGTTTACAGCTTTGAAAGGTTCGAGCAGGAGGTCCAATCGATGTGCTCAGCCTGTCGCAGTGACCCACCTGCACAACGGCACCAGGCTGGAAACGACCCAGCGACGGCTGTCTCCAGAACCCAACGCTTTCATTTACTATAAATGGAGGACACTGTTTAAGCAAACTGACTTGTTAAATACTGCTCTGATACGGTACGACTTAGCCCATTTATCATACTGTGCATTGGGCTGGATTGGGACTCTACCCATGCCCTCCACAGAAAAGAGAAACCTTTATCAAGCAGTGATTTATAATTCACTAATGACACATTTGTGTTTAGCATGAATAGAGAGCTCTGTAAGTGATTTTTGCAAGCATTTTATGAATCCTTTTTTTCCATTTTTCCTTTGTCAGTTCTACTGCCATGATGCACTTGAAATGTATGTGTGTGTATGAGAGCAACTATATATATATGTGTGCGTGTGTGTCTGTATCTACTTGAGTGTTTGTGTGTGTGTGTGTGTGTGTGAGACTGTGTTCCCAGATGTGTGAAGGTGGTGATAGGAGTGGAACAAAGATAGGAAGGACCACAGAGAGACGCTAATGGTCTGGACCACTTCAGCTTTCTTCCTTGTTACGGCAAATGGTTTCCCCTGTTAAACGAGTCCATGTGAGAAAAACTGAGAAAGTGCCAAGATGAAAAAAGTAATGGATGAATTGTCCTAATAGCCCTGTTTGGCCACTCAGTGTGCGTGTGAGATTGGTTAATAGATTGGTGATGACATGTTCTCTGTGGATGGACAACACTCAGAACGCTGGCCGCTCCTCTAATTGGCTTAGGCCACACATCTGTAACTGGGCCAGGGGTGTTTGGTTGTGAACCCACCACAGGAGAGGCAGTGGCAGTGGTGTCAGAGGCCATGAAACACCAGCCTTTGACAGCAACTCTCTCTCTATCTATCTATCTGTCTATCTCTCTCTCTGTCTCGTTTAACTCAGTCCTCATTAGTCCCTTTGCTTCTCTCAGTGTGCCGTCCAACCAACTGGCCTCATATTCACCCCCCACACCACTACATCTTGGCTTCGGAGAGAAAGAGAACAGAGTGAAAGAGAGAGAGAGAGAGAGGGAGAGAGAAAGGCCATCTCTTTACATGCTCGACTTGCTATTAGGCACAAGCGGATCCCTTTCAGATGAATTAGTGCAGAAGGATTATGTGTAAGTAAGTGTGTATTGGGGGGGTGGGTCTTTCAACAATTAGCCACCGGTGCATCAGAAGAAGGAATGGAGAGGACGGGTGGATGCGGGGGTGGTGGTAGTCCTGCTGGTTGGTAGGGGAATGGCAGGAGTCACTGCCCGGTCCGCTGTCCCCGCAGGGAGTGCAATGGATGCTGTGTGATACAGAGGGGGGTAAGTGAGGACCTGCAAGGCTCTTGCTGTGTTAAGCATTGCATTGTGGTGTAAAGGCTTTTATTTAAGTCAGCATGCCTCCTCAACTCCCCTCTGCAGCGGTTGGTCGACTTGACTGTGTGTTTCTTTTGAGTGTAATTGTGATTGTGGGTGCACTTTGTTCGTGTGTGTACTCAAACTTTTTTGCGCGCTGTGAAAGGGTGTGGATTTGTGTGTGCTCATACAGGATGTGTTTCCTTTTTTTGTATTTGTTGTCTTTGTGTGTGTGTGTGTGTGTGTGTGTGTGTGTGTGTGTACAAAGACTGTGTTTGTGTGACTGGGTTGAAAGCAGTGTGGGGAGACACCATGGGGAAGCGGCAAGGGACAGAAGGCAGCTGTTTGTTTGTCTGTTTGCTGAGAGCAGACCAGTAGAGACAGAGAGAGAGAGAGAGAGAAGGAGGAAGAGGGCGTGAGGGAGCTGTTCGAAAAGAGCTGTGGAAGGGCATTGTGAAAACGAGAACAAAAACATTAAGCACAGTGTCAGAAGACAACAGGGAAGAAAAAGAGGCCAGTGGAGGAACAAAGAAATATTTACACCAGTGCTCCAGGAGATAGACCAGGGGAGCGGAGGGGAGGGGAAAAATACTGTAGACACACATTCACACTTACACTGATACTCACAGCATTGCACACTCCCCTTAAACACAATACTCTCTCTCTTGCTTTCTTTATCTCTCTTTCTCTCTCTCTCTCTCTCTCTCTCTCACACACACACACATACGCACAGAGAGAAATGCATTCATACTCTCACACATGTGGACACACGCATAGACACACATACACAAACACATGCACATGTAGGAATAAATTTGAACCGTTGCTGTGATCCGAAAACATGAACCGCACGAAGACCGTCGGAATGCTATGAAACTGATGAGAACATTTTATTTCGTTAGTTGCAACATGTTACATGGAAAAATTACGGACTATGGGAGAAGTCCGGAGGTCGCAGCATCAAGGTTCCACTTAAGTGGTTACCTCTGAACTGGCCTCACGAGCTGTGATACAGAAGCGTATTTAAGGCTAATTTCCCTTTCATCATTGCTGTCGGTGTGTATTGTCTTTAATTAACAACTCGTCTCTCAGACCAAATGGTCTTCGCAGATCCTGTACTGCAAACAGTGGTCACATGAATGTTAAGTGGTCTTCAACACTTCAAGGCTTGTCTTTCTCAGACGGCTTAATCTCATTTCAGACCATGTGGAACCTTACTAAAGATATCAGTCATAATACCACGAATAACAATACTCACATACAACCAATATGTAATATCATAAATTTGTACTACACACACACACGCACACACACATACATACTGTACACACACACACACACACACACACATTCACAAACAATACAAACAGAATTCTTAATTCTCTAGGGTAACGTGCAGTATCTCACCCGCTCTCACATTTCCTTGTCTTTGCCTTCACACTTCCACTCCAATCGCTCACCGCCTGCGAAAGCCAGCAACAAGGGTGGTGCACGGAGCTTTAAGATTCCCCTCCCTTTACCTCAGCTTGTCGGAATGAACTCGGAGCAGTTTTACCGAGCTTGTCTTTGATCCGTTGCTGGGGAGAAATTATTTTTTATGATGGTTCACAATCAGTTCAGAGGGTGCTGAACTCTCTCTGTTTCTTCTGGCCGGTTAGCTCTTAAGAATTCCTCTTTTAAAACAAACCCAGAAGACTAAACAAGAATTATGTTTTTATTTATTTTTTTGTTTTGTTGTTTTCCTGCATCTGGAAGCACTTCACAGCAGCTGATGAGATACATGCTGTTGTGTGTTTCTCTCTCTCTCTCTCTCTCTCTCTCTCTCTCTCTCTGTGTGTGTGCGTGTGTACGTGTGTGTGTGTGTGTCTGGACATAAAACATAAGTGTATATTTGGAAACATAAATCATTTGAAGACAATAGAAGGAAGGGGAAGGTTGTGTAGTCTATGAGGCAGAGGTACCCCTGCGGTGCTTCGTCCCCTTACATGTGTTTGTCATTGTAAGATGCAAGCTGGTTGTTGCAGGACATAACCCGAGCCCTGCAAAGAGAACACTGCCATCATCGCACTGTGAAATAGCTGATCATCAGGCCTTTCATTTATTTTTGATTTGTTTCTTTTTTTCTGGAATATTCAGCATTGTCTGTAATTGTTATTCATCCACATGACCTTTAGAGAAGACTATGTAGTTTTACTGGAGTGCTGGCTTTTACGGTAAATCACGGGTTAGTTTCACCTTAGAGACGGAAACAAACACATTTTTCATATTTGAAATGTCAGGCACTCGCGCATAGATTTCTTGTTTTGACTTCTTTGTTGATATTTCGTGGGTAAATGGTAGACAAACACCTTTCTGTGTGCATGCACTGTGTATGAGCCATATTCTGTTACTTGATTGATTGACGCAGGAAGTGAGCAACACCCAGCCTAAAGGGGCCCTGAGTTGACTGATCTTCTACTGCCCAGTTAATGTGGACAGCGATGCCCTCATTGTGGGTGCAGCTGTCATAAAGTGATCCACACGACAGCAGGCCAGTGATAATCAATATCATTATGCTCCTGGAATCAAATGCCTTCATTTAACCTAACCTCATAACACTAGCTGCATTATACTGTAGAAAAAGAGTTGCATCATGTATACAAAAATTAGATACTAACACATTTATTGACATTTTCTTTACTGTGAATGTTTCCTTTGGGTTATAGTGAGATTGGAGATTTGAGTTGAGTGGATGTTTTTGAGTTCAGAACCAGCATGTCAAATGTTTTGGTCAGAGTGAATAGACCTAAAGCTGACGAGTAAATTCTGTGCTTTCACGCTAACAGAAATAAAGTCAATTAAGTGTTTATTTGGCAGTGTTAGTGACATTGCATTTAGCATGTTATCAGTGAAAGGACAGTCTGTGAGACTGTGAAATGTGTTGAGCTTCAGCACTGAAGTAATTGACCTTTTGTGTCTGAGAAGTGCCGCAGCCCCACACACCTGATTAGGTACGATCACTTCTTACCGACTTGATATCCTGCTGTAAAGGGCCATTTGGCTAGAACTGATAACCTTGGTTATTGTCCTTTTCAGCTCCCTGTCAAATAAAAAAACCTGCTGTTATACTGCAGCAGACCTTGAAGAACTGCTTACGATAACCTGATGAAAGATTTCGATTTTTGCCTGTGCATTTGTGGGTTGTGAAGCGGGTTACGCACCGGTCGACTGTTTGTTGTTGTTTTCATGTCAGTGTGTGGGTTTTTGTTGCTCTCCCACCTACAGCGAGTAAACTCTGCCTCACTGATTGGTGCACAGCATCTTGGCACAACCCGCTGGTTATTTGCTGTTAATAACTAGTCATATCCATGTTTGTGTGTGTGTGTTTGAACGTGTGTGTTGCATGCATGTATGCATGCAGAGCAGTGCTGAGCTGTAATATTTCCTCACCAAAACAGTCACAAATTGCATAATGATGACACATTGTGTTCAATAATGATTGGATCGCATTATCAAATGTTTTTCCCATTTTCAACACACACACAGACACACACAAAGCCAACCATTGCAAAACCACCTACACAGAGACGCACATAGAAAAACGCTCAGATGCTTTTAAGTCAGTGTGCATAGCCTTGTTGATATACTGATTTTGTTGGAACCCACCTGACCACAGTGGTTCCATTTCCAGTCAGCATACTCTCAACTCATTGCATCACATGCATGTAAAGAAACGCATTTACTAAACCTATTCCTGTTCTAACACATTAACCACACACACACACACACACACACACACACACACACACACCGATGCAACCAACACGCTTCAGATCAACCTCACACACCACACCGACCACAGTCCCCATCAGGCTGCCCGCCGGACGCCTACTCTCTCCGCACTGCTGTTTGCATAATGGCCTCCATAGTCCCAGTAGAATTCAAAGGATCAGAGTACCCTTGTTGTGTTGATCTTAATGATTTGCGGAGCCTGCTTGTGGATTTGATTTCATCTTCTTTCGTTTTTTATTTTGTGTTGTTTATTTTTTTCGTAGAAAGGTCGTCTGTGAGTTTAGCGTGTGCTTGACACGAAGACCGTTAAGGATTCAGAGAGATCTTGTACCTCACCTTTTTTTCTCTCTAATTGACTAATTCTGTCCTGGTGACTTGATTTGTTTGAAAAATTGGTTTTATCGATCCACTGAATTAATGTGCTGCCAGCATAATCTGGGTGTTATGAAACCATGCTGATTTTGACATCTTTGTGAACTGCAATGGATCAAGTGAACAATATTGATTCGCTTATCCACAGTATTTATACACCTATTTGTCTAAGGACTGATTAATTCTCTCCTGTTCTCCCTTGTTCTTTGTGTGTGTGTGTGTGTACTGTATGTGTGTATGCATCCCTGATTTCTGGCTGCCTTTGTAAAACTGCCACACATTTTTAGGACACCATAATACTTTTAGTCTATTTTAACCCTCATTTATACAGACTCCTTTCTTTCTGTCTCTTTCACACACACACACACACACACGCACCCTCACGCACTCAGGCAGGTATGAGGTATGATCCGATGCGTGAATCATTCCCCTTGTTTCACGTTGGGCGGTCTGTCAGCGTAGTAGTTCTCGAGCAGGGACAGGAACCCTGGTTCTGGAACTAATTATCTTTGCTTAACTGAGGATGGATGCGGATTGATCCTGACAGCTGTCGCCCCTCATTTCTTCTGCGAAAGAAAAACATTTGTTTGGAGATGTTGCTGTTTTCTCATTTAAGCTAGCAACACAAGGCTCCCCGCTGCCAAAGTAACCCACCACCTCCCCCCCACACCCCCACACCCCCTCATCCACCCTCTCTCCACCTCCCAGCCCCCGCCAGCCCCCTGCCTGAGATAAATAAATGGATAGCAAATTGTGTTTTTTCTTCTTCTTCTTCTACTTCTTTTCTTTTCTTTTTGAAGAAGCCGTGCTTGCCAGAGTTGGCTGTTTGATGCACTCCCCTCCAAGGTCATGGGGAGGGTGAGGTGAGGCCACTGCAGCTTAGTTGAGTCTGTTCCATGGAAGAGTTCTCTCCGTCCACACAAGAACACACATACGCAAATATGTGTACACAGACTCACACACATCCCACAACTCTTTCTCTCTCTTTCTATCTCACTCACTCTCTCTCTCTCTCTCTCTCTCTCTCTCTCTCAGAATTGCATTCATATACGTTTAGATACTAATGCACTCATGCCGTCTCTCTCTCTCTTACACACACACACATATCATTCGGGTACATAGAAATACACACACACACACACAAACACTTACATTTCTTTTTTCATATTCAGTTTTGCCCACCCCCCCCCCCCCCAACATGGCTGCCTACAACTGCCATGACGGCGACCCTGGCACGTTGACAGCGCCCCACCTGCAGCTGTCTCTATGCCGAGCATCTTCCCATGCGCGCCGATAGCGCTCACCTCTGATGAACCTGATAGCAGAGGCCCCAGACCCTC